>MU757224.1:0-75633 GCA_026770625.1 Nicotiana glauca | reverse complement strand
GGGGGGGGGGGGGATGCATTTCATGTTACCCGATTATAATGACTCTGGATAATCTCAGTGAATAAATTAGGATTTCACTTTTTTAGAGACAAATAAAGTAGAGAATCGTAGTTGCTCTTAGGTTTGCCTTTAATAAAAATGATACGAGCCTCGCCAAACAAAACGCACAAATTGCGGGGCCCTCATTCAATGCTTAACTAGAAATACTTAGATTTTGGGACGGGCCGTTTGGCGAATTTCATGGCCTTTCCCAAAGATAAAAATGCGTTAGTCTCTTTAGGCATGCACTTTAATAACATTACCTCACTAAACTCGGGTGCACATTTATGTGACCCAAATTCAAATCTCAACAGAGTCGAAATGTGTCAATAACCACGGGTACATTGATGTGACGTGGTTCGAGACGCGTTTTCACGACGTTGCAATTCTCATAAAAAAAATAATAAAAGCGGTTCAAAGTTAAAAGCACACAGGTAAAGACACATATTAAAAATCAGATAATTTAGCCAAATATAACAGTTAAGCGACCGTGCTAGAACTATGAAACTCGGGAATGCCTAACACCTTCTCCCGGGTTAACAGAATTCCTTATCCGGATTTCTGATTCGTAGACTGTAATACAGAGTCAATAATTTCCTCGACTCAGAATTCAACCGGTAACTTGGGATACCATAAATCTCCCAAGTGGTGACTTTGATTTTTGATAAACAAATCCCGTTTCGATTATCCTTTAAGTGGAAAAACTCCTTTACGCCCTTGCGGGTGTAGTGAAAAAGGAGGTGTGACAGCTATGGCGACTCTGCTGGGGATTTAAACCCAGAACTTCGGTTCAGGGTTTAAGAATTCGAGCTTATAATAATTGTTGTATTTGGCTTTATCTAATTTTCCTACATGTTTTCTTCTAAATGTGCTAAATGCTTTACCGCTTCGATATTATTTGATATGTATATATAAACTGTGCCGCAACCCTTCTCTTCTCACCTCCGGGGATGTGCTTACTGGTTGAGACTCCCTATTCTGTTAGTGTCATACCTTGAAATAAGAAAGAGGTCGGACAAGTTACTAAGCCGGACGATCTCGCGGGTCCCCGGTACGTAGCCCCCTTTTCGACTCCAGTTGTCCGCTCGGGTACACAGTCTAGAACACATACCCATGATTTGAACCTAGAATAACTTGACTTCATGCCGGATCCCTAGTAGGAACGCTTATCTGCATCACATGCATTTTGACTTAGGGGACTCAACACAGGGGTTGGGTCCGTCTAGGACAGGTGCACCGAAAATAACAGACCATCTTGATGCATCCTATGTGCTACATGTCGCATTTATTCAAGGATAAAAGGGTCATTTGGCGGACCAATGATAGCTGAGGCAAATGAGAAAAAATGAAAAAAAAAACAATGAAAAAAAAAAGATATTGAAAAATGAAAAATGAGAAAAAGAAAAAAAGAGGGTGAGGTGTGAAAATAAAGCGAGTATGGCCCATTTATGTTTTTCTTTACATTTTGTTATGGAAAAGAAAAAATATGAAAAAATTCAAAAAGATTTTGCATTTTGTTTAATCATTTTTCGAAAACTAAAATCAAAGCAAAGGGGAAAAATAAAATCCAAAAAGATTTTGCATGATTCATTATTTTCAAAGAAAAGACAAAAAATATGTTTTCTCTAAATTAGCTGTTTTTTTTTATTCTCGCCCGTATTCAATCTGCCCAAACTACCGAACCTGATTCTCGTCTCCCGGGGCGGGATACGTAGGCAACCCACATAGGATCCGGTCTTCCTAGTAAATTTTAGGTTCTTGGCTTTGCGGGATCCTAGCCAAATTTTGCACTTCTAGCCACCTTTTGGCTAAATATGTTATTTTACAAAAATAGCCTCAATCATGTCTTGTATGTGTCCACTAGCGAGTATTATTGTCTCACCTAGTGTTAGGTTGAGTTTTTATTTTCATACAGGTGTGGATTTACTTACCAAAACTGGAGCTTGACAGAGCCTAGGACATCTAGCCAGGATCACTCATTCAAATGTGGATTAAAAGAAGATTTTCTTTTCTTTTGTGTTTTGAGTCGGTTTTTTTTAATTTTATTTTACGCCATCTTTTACCTGTTAGTTTTGAATAGTAATGTCGAGTTTTATTATTATTATTGTATTTTCTACTTTTGCATTTGAAAAGGTGTGCAATAAATCAAAAATTAAGAAAAAAAGAGAATTGCACTTTATATTTCTGCTAGGAATTTTCCTTAGAATACTAATTGTAGAAATAAAAAATATATATATTTTTGAGGTGGTTTTTCTTTTAGGCAACTAATATCTAGGACTTAAAATAAAATTATTTTTATATTTCTTTTAGTATATTAAGACTAAAAATTCAAAAAGAATTTTTTTTTTAGAACCTTGTTAAAAGTTTTATTTAAGGTATTAAACTCAAAAATTCAAAAAAAATATTTTCTTTCAAGGTGTTTCTTTGGTAAATTAGTGAAAAATGAAAAAAAAAAAAGTTCTTTTCATTAGAACTTTAGGATATTGTACATAGACAATAAAAATACTTTATTTGTTGTTTGTCATTAGAATTTCTTCTTTAGATAATCAAAATTGAAATCCAAAAGAAATATTTTGTTTTATCTTTTGCATTGTTTGTTTCGAAATTTTACGTCAAGATATCAAATGAATATTCAAAATAATGTTTCTGGGATTTATTCTTTAGATTTCCTACTTTAAAAAGAAAACAAACAAAAGGAAAAAAGAATCAAAAAATATTTTTCCCTTCTAGGATAGAGTATTTGTTTCAAAAGAAAAAAAGAAACAAAAAAAATAGAAAAAACATGCTTGTTAAGCTTGAATTTAGAATAGGTCATAAACATTAAATCTAGAAAATTCCAAAAAAAAGGATTTGCTTCTTTTATTTCTCTTTTCTCGTCAGAGTAGTCATTAAATAAAAAAAACAAAAAAAGAAATTGTTAGTTTGTTTGCTTTTTTTCTCAATCTTCCAGAACTACGCAAATATCTGATTCATGCGGGGTCATGATACGTAGGCAGCCTACATAGGGTTTGATTGAATCGATTTTTTTATTTATTAAAGGAAAAGGAAAAAAAAGAAGGGAAAAAAGAGATGAAATCATGGGATGTGAGAAATGAGAGGGAAGAAAAAGAGCGATAATCACAAAGGAAAAAGTTGAAGCAAAATGAGCGAGCAAACAAGTGTTAGAAAAGCAAAGAAAGGAGAGAGGTTGAAATGAACAAATTGGGATGATGCCAAGTGACCTTATGACCCTCAAAGTCATTCTAGAACCTTTAATTGTTGATAGGTGCATTGCACACAATGTGATATTATTACCTGATAAATGCCCTAACGCTAACATGATGGCTTCACTTTGTTGTACTCATAGCAGAAAGGTGGTTTGTTTGTGGTTTTTAAAGTGGTAATTCCTCTCTATAATACAACGACAAAAGGCAATGGCAGACAACAACAGAACTGGGTTGGTTGACATCGGGGCCCGAAAGCAATTGGTTGAACAGAATAGTGGGTTGGTTGAAGAGGTACGGATGTTAAGACAACACATGGCAGACATGTATTAGGCCTGGATAACTGGGAAGGCACCACCCCCGCCACCGCCGATTTTTCCAGATGCTGCCCTTACCCAAACTCCCAACACAATGCCAGATGATCCTCTACATTCTCCAGATACACCCGCTTATCACAACTTTTCCAACCACCCTGGTAGCTCCATCCCTCATCCTCCAATTACCTCTCCCCGAAATTATCCTCATGTCATATCCACTGCCCCAAACAAAGAATACCCACTCAAAGCTCACAATGTCCAATATCACCCCCTAGAGGTTGCTCGCAAAGTCCTTGATTCATACAAGAGGAGCTCCCGGGATAAGTTTCATGCTGGAAATGAAAAGGTTATAGGAAGAGAAGGGCGAGATGGGGTACACAGGAAGTTGAAAAGCACAGAACAGTCCTTAAGGGACAAGCAAAGAGTGGGAGGTCAGGGTAGCATGACTTGCAAAGAACTGATTGTGCCACATGACGCCCGCCTGCCCGCAGGGTTCAAATTACCAAAATTTAACTTATATGATGGGCGTGGAGATCCGGTGGCCCACCTGAGGGTCTATTACAATGAAATTGGAGAGAAAGATAACTTGATGATGGCATATTTCAGTAAAAGCCTAACTAGGGCAGCTTTGGATTGGCATGGCCGTCAAAATGTCGATAAGTGGATTACATTGGGTGACATGGCTCAAGATTTTGTCCGATACTTTCAATGCAAATCGAGTGTTACCCCAGACCGCTCCTCGCTGTCTAAAATGGAAAAGAGGCCGGAGGAAAACTTTAATGAGTTTGGGCTCACATGGAGGGAGCAAGCTGCTCGAGTCAGTTCCCCGATCAGCGAAGAAACAGTTAAGCTTTTTCTACAGGCCCAGGGACCCACCTACTATAGTCATTTGATTCCGGCCCTGGGAAAGCCTTTCAATGATGTGTTAAAAGTGGGGGATCTAGTAGAAGAAGGAATCAACTCAGGCAAAATCGTGAGTTGTTCGGAGGCCATTCAAAATGTACCAGTAAGCTTGGTTGGAAGAAAGAGGAACAGAAAAGACGATCTGATAGGTTTTCCTGATCAACACTTCCAACCTCGACATCGTCCCCGTGGTTATCCTTGTGCATTAGATGACCCTCCCCGACGCTACTTCTCTCCACAGAACTCCCAAAGTCGCACATCACATTCCCAGTACCCAGCTCCTCAAAATGCCCATCTACCCCGCGAGCTTACCAAAAATACCCCAGATCAGGTTTTCGGCCCAACCCAGTATTTAAGAATGAGAGGTTACGGAAGAATAAAACCTTCACTCCGTTGGGAGAATCATATGCCAGTCTGTTCCAGAGGTTAAGGACATTGGACATGTTGAAGTCGATTCAGATAAAAGCGCTGAATCCTCTTCCAAAGAAGTTTGATCCTTCTCAAAAGTGCGCATACTGCTCAGGTGCCCTAGGGAATGACATAGAGAAATATTGGAATCTGAAGAATGCAATTCAGAAGCTTGTTGATGCAGGCGACATTGTCGTGCAAAGTCCAAATGCTGCAAACACTGGCCAAAGTCCATCTCCTGTGCATAATGAGACACATATGGTGGGAATGATTGATCGTGAGAATGAGCCGGCAGAAGAAACCCAAAAGCAGTTTGCTCAGAACAACGTAATGAAGACTTGTGAAAATTCCAGCAATCTTGGTGTGGAATTCAGTGGCTAAGATGCCGTGCTTGGTAATTGGAAAGACGCTCCATCTCCTGGCTAGCTAGAGTGGAGTTTTGGTGGTTTATTTTGTCGTCATTTCCATTGTCCAGGTTATTCTCAGGGTTGTAATACGGATATGGTCTTGTAACCCAAACCCTTCTATCCTTTCACTTTGCCTTATTTGTCTAGTCATAATAGCTTGTTTAGTGCCGTCTAGGTTTGTTCTAGGGTTGTAACTCTAGTCTAGTTTGCTTGTTTTGTTGTTTAAACCCTTTTACCGTCAGTCTAATGCAATACTCTATTTCTCGCCATTTCTAGTCATTTTATCTAGTTCCTTTCTCCTTTTACAATTCTTTCCATGCTGGTTCTAGTGACATGACATGCACGCATAATTCTTAGCCTGGTTTTAAAAGTCAGTTTAGTAATGAAGCAATGAAACATTGTTGAAGATGTGAGGACATTCGAGGGAATAATAAAGGGCATATTGAGATCACTTCAAGCCCAAATTGTGAAACCAGGGGCAGAAGGAACATAAAGAAATATTGTCGAAATGCATCATCGGCAAGTTTGCACCAAGTTTACAAGGGCCGTTCGCGGCACCGTGTTTGTTGCCCTAATTGATAAATATAGAAGGCAAATATGTGAATATGGTTATTAATTCTAGTACAATCAAAAGATGTTACTTATGTTTCCCTCAATTTGTTCAATTGTATAGTTTGTACTTGGCATATTTTGGAGATTGAAATGACGAAGGCATTTTGTTCTGCTATCCAAATACTTTATCCGTTGCTACCCCTTTTGAGCCTTATTTATTTTCTTTCGTACCCCTCTTTCGAAATCAATAACAAAACTCGGAAGCCCGAGCGGGGAAAATCAGCGGAGAAACAAGAGAAAAATAGTCCAAAAGAAAATAAGAAGGAAAAGAAAAAGAGAAGAGAAGAGAAAAGAAAAAAAAAGGAAAAAAGAAAACGAAAAGAAAAAAGAAAAAAAAGAAAGAAAAAGAAAGAAAAGAAAAGAAAAGAGAAAAGAAAGAAAAGAAAAAATGAAAGAAAAGAAAGTGGAAGAAAGAAAGATCGCAATAATAAAGTACTTTCTATGACCTGAACTACGTTTGACTTGATCCCGAAAGGGTACGTAGGCAGCCTCTCTGAGTTCAGTCACACCGAAATAAAAGTCCCCAAAGTCCCCCGAAAAAAAAAACTGGGGCAGAAGTTGTGGTTGTTGTGAGAAGTCTGATTCCGAAAGTTGTAATGCTGAACCCACGTTGAATTGTTTTTTAGCCTTGATACCTTTCTTTCTAACCCTATCCAACTGCCCACATTACGGTCCAAAGAAAGACCTTCTGATCAATCTTCGAGAGATGCCGAGTCAAGCGAGCAGAGGTGAATCATATCAGGGGCAACACTCCGGTCCAAACGAAGGAAATGAAGAATGAGGGAATCTTGTTGATGAGAACCCCCGCGGGCACCCCAAGGCAATGAAAGCTGAGAGAAATAAATAATAAGAGAGTCTTATTGGTGAAAACCTTCACGGACACCATAAGGTGACGGTGAGACGAGAGAAAAACCAAAATGAGAGAGGCTTGATAGTGAAAACCCTTCGGCCATTACAAGTCGAATAAGGATTGGGAACCAGATCGGGCAAGCGGAGCATTGAAGCCTAGTTTCACGGCGAAGAGGTACAACAAGATCCTAACATCGGACTTGCTAAACAGAGTAGGCTGCAGGTGCATGTCAAGGTCGTTAGAGTCGTTATCCACATCTGATGGGTTGCTACTCTGTAGGTTTCTTGTTAGGAATCGTCTATTTCTATTATCATTTACTCTATTCCTCCTATCTTGTTTTACTCCCACTTCCTGAGTTTGTTTGGTCATAACCAATGAGAAATGACTCCAAAATCTGCCACCAGCTTTCCAATTGAACAAAACGGGATCTGGCTAGCACATCAATTGTCGTAAGTCAGGAAAGAATAACAAGCACACTGAGCTGGTAACAATCAACATGCTTTGGGATTCGTTTGAAATACAAAGGCTTGGTATATATCAATTCATGGACAATGCAACAGAATGAGGGCTAGGGTGAACGGATAAAAGGTATTTTCTGTGATAAGGTTGACAAAAAGGGTGGTAAATCAGTGACAAGCAAGATCTTCCAATAAGAAATCGAAGTTATCATGGCTAGCGATGGAGCAATAGACCTCGAGGCCAGAGCCAGTGGTTTGAGTCAAGAAAGAACATCATGCACACTGAATTTGGTAACAATTAATATGCTTTGGGGATCATGTGAAACACAAAGGTCTGGTAGATGTCGGTTAAGGAGCAATGCAACAGATAGAAGGTATTGGGTTCGAATGAGAAGAGGTATTTTCCGGGTTAAGGTTTACAAAGAAAGTGGTTAGTCAAGGAACAAGCAGGGTCTTTGAATGGAAATCAGTTATCATGACAAGTGTCGTGCTTTGGGATTCATGTGAGACACAAAGGTTGAGTAGATGTCAGTTCATGCAATGCAACAAATGGAGGATATTGGGTTTGAACAGAGAAGAGGTATTTTCTATTAACAAGGGTGACAGAGAAAGTGGTTAGCCAATAAACAAGCAAGGTCTTCGAGTGGAAGTCAGTCATCATGGGAAGCGAAAGGGCAGCCACCTTCAAAAGTTCAAGACCACAAACCAACCACCACATTTTAAACTCACAAGTTTTCTTTGTTTGAAGCAGGAATAAAGCAGTGCAAGAAAGTCGGTTCAACAATAGGAAGGAAAGGAAAGGAAGAAAAGGAAGAAGATGAAAGCCGACAAAAGGGAAGTGCAATTCAAATTTTAGCTTTTAATTTTTTAACATGATGTATCCAGTTACCAAACTGGGGCAGAAAATCTTCTTTGTTTGTTTTGTTGCAATCAGGCGCCCATCTGGAGAACAAGGGAATACATTTCAAGTTCAGCAATCAGGCGCCCACCTGGAGAACAAGGGAAGTACAATTCAATTTTAGATTTTAATTTTTAATATTTGATAACCTACTGTACCTAGTTACCAATTATTTATTTTGTTGCAGTCAAGAGCCCACCTAGAGAACAAGGGAATACTTTTCAAGTTCAGCAATCAGGAGCCCACATGGAGAACAAGTGAATACTTTTCAAGTTTCAGCAGTCAGGCGCCGACCTGGAGAACAAGGGAAGTGCAATTCAAATTTTAGCTTTTAATTTTTTATATTTGATAACATGCTGTACCCAGCCACCAAACTGGGCAGAAAATTTTCTTTGTTTGTTTATTTTGTTGCAGTCAGGAGCCCACCTGGAGAACAAGGGAATACATTTCAAGTTTCAGTATTCAGGCGCCTACCTGGAGAACAAGGGAAGTACAATTCAAACTTTAGCTTTCAATTTTTTATATTAGATAACATGTTGTACCCGGCCACCAAACTGGGGCAGAAAATTTTCTTTGTTTGTTTATTTTGTTGCAGTCAGGAGCCCACCTGGAGAACAAGGGAATACTTTTCAAGTTCAGCAATCAGGAGTCCACCTGGAGAACAAGAGAATACTTTTCAAGTTCAGCAATCAGGAGCTCACCCGGAGAATAAGGGAATACATTTCAAGTTCAGCAGTCAGGCGCCCACCTGGAGAACAAGGGAAGTACAATTCAAATTTTAACTTTCAATTTTTAATATTTGATAACATGCCGTGCCCAGCTACCAAACTGGGGCAAAATTTTTCTTTGTTTGTCTATTTTGTTGCAGTCAGGAGCCCACCTGGAGAATAAGAGAATACTTTTCAAGCATCAGCAGTCGGGAGCCCGCCTGGAGAATAGAGGCATATATTCCAAATTTCAGCGGTCAAACATCACCTGGAGAAAGGGAAAACACTTCAGAGTGCAATTCAAGTCAGCAACAAAAGAGGCTTGCAGAAAGAATGCGAGCAACAGTCCGAGATGATCAGCGGAAGTTAGTTACAGTCCAAAATAACAAAAGAAGAGGAGAAACAAAAGAAGCAAAAAGTGAATCCAAATGCAGAAATAGAGAAAGATGTGAATTGCTTAAGACATAATTGGAGTCACAAGTATGGTGTGGTGTCCGGGTCTAGTCCGAAAAGCTGAAGAAGAATGAATTCGCACTTGCAACTAGCAAGCGTCAAGGTTCAGATCCAAAGTCTGCATGAAGAACCATTCAAGACTCAAGATTAAGCTTCAGAAGACTTATAGATAGGAATCTTGTAACTCGTAGTTGACAGGCTTAGCTAGTCTTTTCCATGTTTTGATTTTTGATGTAACGACAGGACCGCGGACCGGGAACTCGATGGAACGGCGCCTCGACTGGCTCTTCACTCGGTATACTCCATCATCTCGCCCATCTCTGAACTACACGTGGCCTGATTCCTTTATAGCCAAGGATATGTAGGCAGCTCAAATACCAGAGCTCGGTCACATTCCCCCTTTTCTCTTAATCTTAGTCTCTCCAAATAAGGGTCGGGTCAAAAACCTATCTAGTCGTTCTTTGTCTGAAAACTCTTCGTGTTTCCAGTCAAAGAGGGGCAGCTGTAGACGTGTGATTTTTGAACCTCCCCAATATTTTCCATATTTTAGCATGTAAATATTTAATTTAGGCCTAATATAACTATTTCAACTATTTTTGACCTCTTTATTTTATTTTCATCATAAAAATAAAAAATACAAAAATGGTTGCATATTACTCTATTTTAATCATGTATTAGATATTTTTAGAGAGATATGTTCCTTTGAACCTATTTTTATTTCAATATAATCTTGAAAAAATACAAAAAAAATAGTACCTTATTTTTTATTTGTATATAATTTCGAAAATACAAAAAAATAATCTCATTAATGTTTTAAAGTCATTTTAATCTTTAAAAAATACAAAAAAATAGTTTTGTTTTAATTCTCAGTCTCATTTTAACAGTTATTTTGCCTACGTATGATTAATTAAATAAGATCGTATTTTTATTCTCGGTTGCGGGGAAAGAATAACATTCCGGTTCAAACGACCCATTTTTCGGCCTAAAATTCGGATAATCTAATACCAGAGCCCAATAACCAAAACTAGGCCCAACACCCTAAAGCCCTAAACTAACCTACCTATAAAACCTATACTATTTTCAGATTTTGGAGATATACACAGAAGAGGGGGGCCAACGTTACACATTCAAGGAGGGGAGGGGATACACATTTTGGGACACATCACAGACACATTGAAAGACCTTCTTCATCTTATTTACACAAAAATCCCTAGGAAACCAACACCCCTTCCCCGTCGTCGACCACCAGCTGGACAAGCTCCACCACGCCGCCAGCAGCCCTCCAGCCAGTCCACCACCAATGAACCACCATCTCCTTCGCTGCTTCAACTGTCCAAATGACCCTCAGCTTCATCATCTTCTTCATCACCAAGCAACCAGACAACCCTCGAACAACCAGTCAAACGCCAACAGCAACAGCCTAGCCATACCCATCGTCAAACCACCAGTCACGACCAGTCCGTCGACCACCAACTTCTGCTTCATCTTCTTCTTCATTCCAGCAGCTCCGCCATCCCAAACAGCTACTGTCTCGTCGACCACTGTCCCAGCCATCGTGGATCAGCTGCCTCCGCCAAACGACCAACCTCTAACCCGTCAGTCCCTATCCAAACGACCACTTCACTGATGTCTCCAAAGAACGACCCCCGTCTCCCACAGTCTAAACTTGCACAAGATCTCGTCCAACCATCCTAGGCATTTTCAGATTCGAAAGTTGTTGGCTCTCAAAGATTTTGTTGTATGAAAGGCGAGGAAGTCTGGAAAACATCATCCAAAACATGGAAGATTAGAGGTGCCGACTCAAGGTTGCCGTATGTTGGTTCCGGTCTATGGTTGTTGCTGTCCATTTTTCCGGCGAGTTCGAGCTGCTGAAACTCGACGATGCTGTAAACATTTGTTTGAAGCTGTGTCGATGTCCGGTTGTAATTGCTGCTTCATTCAATCCGTATAAACTACAGGTTCATTTTCTCTAATCCTAGCATTTTGATATTATTTCGTATGTTGCTAAGATGAGTTTTGTTTTACATGTGTTTATGTGGTGATATAATGGTTATGGTGTATTTGTGAATTAATTCCCAGTTGTTTGATTTTCCAAATATGATTTTCCTTGGTTTAATTAGTTTTCTCATCTTCTATCACTGTTGGTATATTACAATGTAATAATGTAAAAGGGAAATGTTGATTAACGAATCATAGAAATCGGTTAAGAGTCTTTCTCTAACTTGATGAAAAAACATAACTGCCATTGATCTTTTCTTGAAAGATAAACCTCTTTTTATTTAATTATAATGACATATGTTTACATGGTCTGTAAGTTTTCCAAGAAGTAATAGATCGTCCCTGTCCAAAATCACGAAGGCCGTATGAGAGTAACTTTTAATTTCGTAGTTCGCATAGTTAAATCACTATCGTGATTATGGGTACGGTTCCCGTGACATAGTAACGATGCCTAATTCTCAAAATTCGGGGAGGGGGGTGCATTTCATGTAACCCGATTATAATGACTCTAGATAATCTCAGTGAACAAATTAGGATTTATCTTTTTTAGAGACAAATAAAGTAGAGAATCGTAGTTGCTCTTTGGTTTGCCTTTAATAAAAAATGAGACGAGCCTCGCCAAATAAAACGCACAAATTGCGGGGCCCTCATTCAATGCTTAACTAGAAATACTTAGACTTCGGGACGGGCCGTTTGGCGAATTTTACGGCCTTTCCCAAAGTTAAAAACGCGTTAGTCTCTTTAGGCATGCACTTTAATAACCTTTCCTCCCTAAACTCGGGTGTACATTTATGTGACCCAAATCCAAATCTCAACGGAGTCGAAATGTGTCAATAACTACGGGTACATTGATGCGACGTGGTTCGAGATACATTTTCACGATGTTGCAATTCTCACAAAAAAAAATAAAAGCAGTTCAAAGTTAAAAGCACATAGGTAAAGACACATATTAAAAATCAGATAATTTAGCCAAATATAACAGTTAAGCGACCGTGCTAGAACCACGAAATTCGGGAATGCCTAACACCTTCTCCCGGGTTAACAGAATTCCTTATCCGGATTTCTGATTCGTAGACTGTAATACAGAGTCAATAATTTCCTCGACTCGGGATTCAACCGGTGACTTAGGACATCATAAATATCCCAAGTGGCGACTCTGATTTTTGATAAACAAATTCCGTTTCGATTGTCCTTTTAGTGGAAAAACTCTTTTACGCCCTTGCGGGTGTAGTTAAAAAGGAGGTGTGACAACCACAAGCTGAAACTGACAAAGTGGACCAAAGATACAATTTTTTATGATCATTATACAATGCTAGTTATTAATTTCAATGCTCATTTTAGATCAAATATGATATCAATTTTGAGTTTCATACTCCGTATAGATAATAGGTTTCATGTAATTGTCAAAGTTTATCTCTTTCATTATGTGAGACCCCCTGACACTATATTTTGTTTTTTTTTGTATTGTTTTAAGTTTATTATATATATATATATATATATATATATATATATATATATATATATATATATATATATATATATATATATATATATATATATATATATATATAAAATAATAATAAATGGGTTATAAAGGGAAAAAAGGGCAAAATTATCGAGGGCTCATGAGTAAGAATGGTTTCGATAAACATGTCGAGCCTAAGGAAGGACCATGGTTATCAGAGTACAACTTTAGCATCAATGCTTCAGGTATTGTGTCGGCCATTGGACGGATCAAGGATACTAGATGGCCCAGACCCCTGCAAAGCGATCCAGCCCAAAGGAATCTGAATCAAATGTGCAAGTAACATGGAACCCATGGTCACAGAACCGAGGACTGTAGACAATTAAGGGAGGAGGTATCCTCTTTATTCAATGAGGGCCACCTTCGAGAATTCCTAAGTGATTGAGCTAAGAATCATTTCAAGGAAAGGGACACCAATAGGAAAAATGAATAGGAGGAGCCGCAACAAGTAATTCATATAATTGCCGGAGGGGTCGATATTCCACAAGGGCCCATGTTCAAACGCACTAAGGTATCAATTGTATTGAGAAACGGACCCCAGACTATGTGCCAGAAGGCACCATATCATTCAACGACGAGGAGGCTGAAGGAATTTCTCAGCCTCACAACGACGCTCTGGAAATCTCTATCTTATTAAATAAAGTTCAAGTTAAGCTAGTTTTAGTGGATCCAGATAGGTCAACAAATATCATCTGTTCGAGGGTCGTGGAGGAACTCGGCTTAAAAAATCAGATCGTGCCCGTAGCTCGGGTATTAAATGGTTTCAATATGGCCAGTGAAGAAACTAAATGAGAGATTATCTTACCAGTAAACGTGGCTGGAACTATCCAAGATACCAAGTTTCATGTGATCGAGGGTGACATGAGGTACAACGCCTTACTCGGGAGGCAACATGAGGGAAATTCCTGACTTTCCACCAAATGATGAAGTTCCCGACATCGGACGGGGTAAAAACAGTGTAAGGGGAGCAGCATGCTGCAAAAAAAATATTCGCGGTCGATTAGGTAATATCATTTTCGGCACTGTCAACATCGAAAGGATCGATCATCAAGGGAAAATAGGAAGCCAAATAGCAATCACCGCCACCAGCCTCGACCGAATCGGATAAGAGGAAACGAAAGAAGAGGAGGAAGATCTTTTGACCCCTCGAGCTCTTGTTGTTCCCGATGATTCTGATGCCACCAAATTAATGGTCGAAGAGCTGGAACAGGTTATATTGATCAAGCACCTGCCCGAGCCAAAGGTATACTTAGGAAAGGGGTTAACCCCTGAACTCAGGAAAAAGCTTATTCAATTTTTATTGATAACATAGATTGTTTTGCTTGGTCGCACTTAGACATGAAAGGGATCCCTCTGGAGATAACAACACATCGACTAAACCTAGACCCAAAGTTCAGACCAGTGAAACAAAAGAGAAGGCCCCAGTCCGAGGTAAAGCACATATTCATAAAAGATGAGGTAACTAAACTTCTCAAAATAGGATCCATTCGGGAAGTAAAATACCTCGAGTGGTTAGCTAATGTAGTCATGGTTCCTAAAAAAGAAAACAAACTTAGGATGTGTATACATTATAAGGATTTAAACAAGGCATGTCCCAAAGATTCTTTTCCACTTCCTGCCATGGCCGGCCACGAGATCCTTAGTTTTCTTGATGCTTATTTTGGGTTCAACATTCAAATGAACCCGAAAGACCAAGAAAAGACTTCATTTGCGACCAAGTATGGAACATATTGTTATAATGTAATGCCATTCGGGCTAAAAAATGTAGGAGCTACCTACCAATGGTTAGTAAATAAAATGTTTGATGAACAGATAGGTAAGACAATGGAAGTATATATCGATGACAAGCTATTTAAATCCTTGCGTAGAGGACCATTTGACACATTTGCAGGAAACATTTGAGATAATGAGAAAATATAACATGAAGCTCAAGCCCGAAAAATGCGCTTTCGAAGTCGGTTCGGGCAAGTTCCTTGGCTTCATGGTGTCGAATCGGGGGATCGAGATCAACCCCGATAAAATCAAGGCCATCAAAGACATCACCATTGTGGACATCGTTAAAGCCGTGCAACGGCTGACAAGGCGGATAGCCACTCTAGGCCGATTCATATCAAGATCGTTGGATCGGAGTCATAGATTCTTCTCTCTACTAAAAAAGAAGAATGTTTTCATTTGGACCCCGGAATGCCAACTAGCGTTAGAAGAATTGAATCGATACCTCTCAAGCCCACTGTTGCTTCATACTCCAAAGGCTGATGAAAAACTCTACTTGTACTTGGTAGTCTCAGAGATCGCGGTAGTGGAGTCTTGGTTCGAGTAGAGCAAGGTATGCAATTCCCTATTTATTATGTTAGTCGAACTCTAGGAGAAGCAGAAACTAGATATCCACATTTGGAGAAACTGGCACTTGCAGTAATAAGCGCCTCTAGAAAGCTAAAACCGTATTTTCAATGTCACCCATATGTGTATTAACCACTTACATGCTTCGAAATGTTTTGCATAAGCCCGAACTATCAGGCCGATTGGGCAAATGGGCCATCGAACTCAATGGGTATGATATCGAATATCTACCCCGAACGGCCATCAAGTCTCAAATTTTAACAGACTTCGTAGCCGATTTCATGCCAAACCTCGTACCCGAAGTCGAGAAGAAACTCTTGTTAAAATTAGGTACATCATCGGGGGGTGGACCCTTTTTAAGATGGTGCTTCGAATGTGAAAGGGTCCGGGCTGGGCATCATTTTGACGCCGCCCATGGGCAACACTATTAGACAATCTATAAAAACCCCTAAGTTGACTAACAATGAGGCCGAGTATAAGGCCATGATTGCAGGTCTTGAGCTGGCTAAAAGTTTTGGAGCTGAGGTCATCGAGGCCAAGTGTGATTCCCAGCTCGTGGTTAACTAGGTCAACAAAACCTTTGAATTTCGAGAAGATCGGATGCAAAGGTACTTGGATAAAATGCAGGTAACCTTACACCGGTTCAAAGAATGGACCCTACAACATGTACCTTAACAACAGAATGGTGAGGCTGACGCCCTTGCAAAACATAGGGTCATCAGTCAAAGATGATGAAATTAGCTCGAGGATTATCGTGCAGCTTTCAAAGTCAGTAGTCGAAGAAGGCTCCCACAAGCTTAACTTGGGATTGGAGGAATAAATATATTGAGTACTTGAAAAACAGAAAGCACCCATCGGACCCTAAAGAATCGACGGCTCTAAGAACTAAGCTACTCGATTTAAATGGGCTGAAGACAGAATATTATGCAAGAGGACGTCCTACGGACCATTGACAGTATGTTTGGGACCAGGGGACACCGATTATGTTCTACGAAAAGTCCATCAAGGCACTTGTGGGAACCATTTCGGTGTCGAATCACTGGTTCACAAAGTCGTCAATGAAGGATACTATTAGGACAGTATGGAAAAGAAACCAAGGAGCTCGTTCGAAAATGTGACAAATGCCAAAGGCATGCACCGATGATCCACCAACCCGAAGAGCAACTTCATTCAGTCATATCCCCATGGCCATTCATGAAATGAGGGATGGACATCGTAGGTCCTCTATCATTGGCCCCAGGTAAAGCCAAGTTCATTTTATTTATGACTGACTATTTCTCAAAATGTGTTGAAGCACAAGCTTTTGAGAATGTTAGATAAAAGGAAGTTATAGACTTTATTTGGGTCATATCATATGATGATTTGGGATACCTAGAGAGATAGTATGTGACAATGGAAAACGGTTCATCGGCAGCAAAGTAACTAAGTTCCTCGAGGAACACAAAATAAAAAGGATAATGTCAACACCGTATCACCCTAGTGGGAACGGACATGCAGAATCGACAAACAAGACTGTCATTCGGAATCTAAAGAAGATATTAAATGACGCTAAGGGAAAATGGAGATAGGTCTTACCCGAAGTTCTTTGGGAATATCGAACGACGTCAAAAACCAGCAGGGGGAAACGCCATTTTCCCTAGTGTATGGCATCGAAGCTCTGATCCCGGTCAAAGTCGGGGAGCCTAGCATCATGTTTTGATATACATCAGAAGAGTCGAATAACGAGGCTATGAACACAATCCTTGAACTGTTAGATGAAAAACGGTAAGCCACCCTCGTGAGATTGGTAGCAGAAGGCAACACATCGAAAGATACTACAACCGAAGAACTAATCTTTGCCACTTTCTAATCGGGGACTTAGTTCTGAGGAAAGTCACTCTCAATACCCAAGGCCCAAACGAAGGAAAACTCGGCCCAAATTGGGAAGGGCCATATCAAGTCCTCGAGGTCATCGGAAAGGGTTCTTACAAACTCGGCACGATAGATGGTGAACAATTGTCGAATAATTGGAATGTATCGCTCCTCAAATGATATTATTGCTATGGTATGACTTTATCCCTTTTCATTTATATTCAATACTAACTTTTTGCGGGTGTTCGATCGAAGATGTCAAGAATTTCTTCAACACTAAGACCATAGGTTTTAAAGCACGCGTTGCACTCTTTTTTCCTTAGATAGGTTCTTATCCTAAATTTGGTACCTGGGGACAGTTCAACAATATCCGAGTCTTCTCTACAATAAACCTCGAATACTAGGGGCATAACCCTCGAATGTTATATTTTCAAAGAAGATGCTTCGTACCAACAGGGTCTCGATAGGAATTTTTTATAAAGGGTCAAACGATCAAACGAACCGTGCCCATGTATATTGCCCGAGCCCTAATAACAAACATGTACGCATGAATGATATATTGAAAGAAGTATTTTTTCCTTATTAGGTGTTCCATGCCTTAGTGAAATTTCTACTTTACAATTTCGTACTTACGAAAATCTACTCAAGAGACAATCACAACTAAAACTCAAACAGTTAACCCTGTACTCGGGGATTGCCGTCGAAAATCAACATGTTCAAACTATCTAAAGACCTCAAAGAGGCACCCATCCATTCATAGGCCAAGGCCATTACTCTCGGGGACTAACAATTCGAACAAGTTTGAAGTGTTGTTGGGAAAGTAAGACCAAGATTCACACCCAAAGGCTACAACAAAACTAATGCGGTTCGGAGATGTCTGAACCCTGCAATAAAATTAGGCCTTTGAATTCTCTAAAAAACGGTTCAAAAAGGCTACCCTCGGCAAAATTATCAAAGGGCTTCGGTAAAATCAGCCTTCAAAAAAACTTAATAGATAATGAATTATTCGAATACAAACTTGTGCTAAGGCACAAAATATAAAGGGGTTTCGATCAACACTAAACCCTAAAAAAAACCAATGGGTACAAAAATGCTAAAAATATTTACATGCTAAGGCATAATAAAATTTTACTAAGTCTTTGAGCTGAAAAAGAAAAAAATAGCCATCCTTTTGAAGCCATATCGGCCCAATTTAAAGAGCCTGATCAACACACTTTGAGTTCGAGAACACGTTCTCTCTCAATTCGAACCTAAGATTCCCGCTATCGTGAAATCGCATAAGAACCTACTGGACTACATATTGAGGACCCTATGTCGTTCAAAACAAACCTAAGGGTTCTTTCGCTTTGAGTTCAAGTTTCACTCAAACCGACTATAAAAGCAATATTATTATTGTGGGTTCGATCAATTCATTTGATACCAAAACCTCGAACATATTGTTAAAGCATAAAAATGTGCTAAAATTGTACAAGACACGAAACATGTTTGAAGACAAAATTTTAGAAGGCATCGAAAATGGAAATTTCTTCATATATATATATGGGCAAAAATATGTACAATGGACCGACAAGGGTCTTACAAAAGAGAAAAAGAAAAATAAAATCCTAAATATGCCCGAGGCTAATTTCTCCCTCGGGGGGAGATTCTCCTTCGGGCCCCTCGCTATTATCAGACCCGCCTTGGATGCCTTCATCGTCATCATCATCATCGAACGAGGTAAGAAACCTAGCATCGGTTTCATGCACCTTAGCTTGAGATATCTCTTTTCAGAGGTTAAAACCTCGAGCATAGATTTCCTCGAGGGTCTCCCTCCGTGATTGGCACTTGGTTAGATCATTTTTCCACCACGCTTGATCGGCGACCTCCCTCAGCTGAGTTTGGGCAACCTTAGAATCATCCAGGTACACGGCTATGGACTTGTCAGCTAAGACCTTCGCCATTCTAACCTCTGCCTTGGCCTCAGCAAGCTCGGCCTTGAGCTCTACGATCCTTTTGGCTTGGGCTGGGCTCTTCTCTTTAGTACTCCGAAGTTGAACTTTGGCTAATGACATCCGCACCAAGGCAGCCTCTTTCTCTGCAGCTAGGCGGTCTGTGTTCACTTTCCACCGATTGCAGTCAGTTTCAACTTGATCGATTTCCCCCGGAGCAACTCGATCCTTTCAATCTTTTGCTGCAACTAAGACATCGAGGTGTTAGCCTCCACTCTTGGGTCAAGCCTATATGTTATTAAAATGACATTTACCTGCTCGCCCATCTCAGCATCTTCCTTGCGAGCCTGGGCCAATTATTCTCGAAGATCTCTAAGCTCTTCATTCTTTTGACCACAAAGGAGCTTCAAAGCATTCCTTTCCTCTGAGCGTTTTTGGAGCTCGGCCTCACACTGGCTCAGGTCGTCTAGAGATCTGGTAAAAGCCTATATGAGAATAAAAATACAAGTTAGACTAAAGGGAGAAGAAGGAAAAGAAAATTGCAACAACAGGGATAAGTAATTACTTGAGATAAAAGGTGTTGGGTCTGTTTAGAGAGGGTAGATGTGTCATCGAGATCAGCTGCATCATCGACCCCAGTAAAACAGTCCCGGAAGCGATCCTTTTCACTGGGGACTCCGCCTATGTCAGGGGTCTGTATAGCCCGAGCATCCCTTATAGCCTCCTCAAAAAAGGCCTGTAGAGAAGGAGAGTGACCTACTGTCACAACCCTGAGCGAATCACTCATGGTGCCTTGTTTAGCCCTGGGGTTTCAGAACTGGCCCCCTCCAGTATGTTCGTTGATGGCCGAGGGATAACCTTGACCTCAGGTGATTTGGGGACTTTTCCCGAATCTTTCTTCGAAGGCTCCTCATCACAAGGTTGGGTATCGACAATCGCCTCTGCCTTGGAAGGCTTGGTGGCCTCTACCGGCTTCCTTGCTCGAAACACCAGTGTCGAATCATCGCCCTCATCTTTATCATCTTCTTCCCCCAGTTGGCGGACTGACTCTATAGTCAGAGGGATGACATTTCTCATGTGTCTTCAAGATGGAGCCTTTGTAGGTTGGGGATCTTCAGACTCCGAGACCCTCTTTTTCTTGTTATTTTTCCTCGACTTCGGATCACGGACTTGCCTCTTCCTAGGCGAGGCCGGCCTCATTTCAGCAATGTCTCCTAGGCATGCATATAAGAGAGCCAAGTATAAATAAAAAGAAACTTTTCAGAAAAAGGCATCGAAAGCGTACATGATAAGCTTACCGTGATTCTTGGCCTCCCATCTGCCCCTTGCCAAGTCATGCCAGCAGTGCGCGGTGTCACGCCCTCTTTTTCCTTGCGGAGTCCGAGTTTTGACATTTTGGGACAACACCTTTCCTTTTGGGAATTGGGTATGAGATTTGAAGAGTCGCCACCTAATGGATTAAGGTGCGTTAGGGCACCTAGAGCAAATAACTCATGAACTAGTTTACATTACCAAAGATTGGATAAGGGCTCGAAATTACCTTGAGGGGAAGGTGTCAGGCACCCCTCGAGGTCCACAATGGTGGGTCCCGGCCAAACTCAATTTAAGCAAATTAGTCATATAAGGAAATAGAGCAATTTAAACAAATAGATATTACTTTTAAAATAAGGAGTAAAGGGAGTCCTAGGTTTTTTAGCCTATAGGATCACTTCTGTGCAATACTTGGTAATCGTCCCCAAGTTGGGGTGCTACACATAACATTAGCGCACAGGTTATCATTTCCTTTACCACCCAATTGCCCTCCTCTTTTCAATTATTACCTAAACGTTCTAATAATATCCAGTACATACCTTATGCGTGCACTACCTATCCCTTATCTCTAGCCCTGGAGGTGACTAGGGCCTCTATTTAAGGCGGTTCTATACTCAACTATGTTGTTTAAACGGAGAAAACTAAGCAGCAAACAAAAGTCAAGTAGGACTGTCACATAAGGAACAATTAAGTGAGCTCATATTAACCTCCACAAGTAGACAAACAAATGCATGTTGTTCAAACAAACAACTTTAAATTATTTTAGGATCCTATAGGCAGAATATCTAAATGAGCACAAAAACAGAATATATAGCAGTCTTAAAGCGAGAAGACGAGTATCTATCAGTTTGCCTACTGATTTGATTAATACTCTGAATCTAGGCATATTTCAAAAAGCAATCACATTTTTAGACCCAGAATTTGAATTTACCTACAGGCTTGCCTAAGTGGTAATCGGGCAGAACCCTATAGACATGGTGTCTAAGCTATAAATCAATTGTTGATTCTAACAGGTAGATTTTTATCTTTGAATCCTGAAGGCATGCTTTCTAAGTGTTGAAACAGATTATTAGCATTATTTCTTATAAACATAATACCTAAACACAGAAACTGATTTTTTACACTCACTTCTTATAGGCATGATGTCTAAGTGTCAAGACCTGATTTTATATGTATTTCCTATAGGCATGATATGTGAGTGACGAAACTATTTTTACGCTTATTTCCTATAGCCATGAAATCTAAGTGCAAAACTGATATTTCCTGTAGGCATGATAACTATATGCAGAATTGATTATCGTATTTCCTATAGGCATGGTATCTAAGTGACTTTAGCTCATATAGGCAGGATCTATATTACTCATGTATAGGCGGAATTCTTTAAGCGCACTTCCAGGAGAATTATTACTCAAACAGACAAGATCATATAGACATGGCTACTAACGCAAATTGAATTGAAAATACGTGCGGATCCTATAAATAGGATTTTTAATGTGCAGAATTAAACGTAAAGTCCTTTAGCAGGATTTCTAACATGCAGATGCGCAGCACAGAGTCAAACGATCATAAAACCCTATAGGTAAGGTCTCTAAACATAATATAGTATCCACATAGTGTAATCAGCATAGTCAAGTCCTATAGGTAGGTTCTCCACCCAATTTCAACAGAGATGTAAGAATAGCCCCCCACCCCCAACCATCTTTTATTAATAACCCTAATATATGATTTTTTACAAAGATTATTGTTACAGACCAATATGAATGAACTACTCAAAGCTATTCATTACACTATAGGGAGCCTTGGCAGGCCCAACATCAATCCTGGAAACCAGGCCTTCAAGAAATCAAGTCTGATATACATAGGTGGCAGGATCCATAACACCTTAAGCCACACTTCCAGTGTGTCAAAGTTCCCAAAGAGCCTCAAGGACCCTGGACAATGCTCACACTGGATTCATACATTCAACACAGGATTCATAAGAGATTGGAAACCAGCTCCAATGTGTCAAAGTTCAAAAGAGTCCTAGGGACCCTAGACAGTGCTCACATTGGAGGTGGTAAGAACCTAGGTAGATAAGAGTGGAAATTTGAAAAGGTAGTACATGCAAAGGGTAGGGGATAGTTTTTATAAAACAGTTCTTCTTCAAGAGCAAACAGAAATAGAATTCTACCTAGACAAGTAAAATCTAGGCAGATTGGTATAAATACTGTGTCAACTAAATAAATCACAAAAGATCAGGGGCATTTGAGCTACAAACAGAACTCACCATACATATTTGCAGTATCTAAACATGTTATGAATAGAGACATACAACTGAATCAACAAGGTTTTGAATGTGTGAAGTTGATTTGGCTTATTAATTACCACTAGGTGGAAACATGTAGATATATATTGAACAGAAGCATGCTGAAGTTAAGAACCAACCAAATGAGCACATAGAGCAGGATAGTAGGAAATTAAATCATACTAGTCTAGAAAGAAGTACACAGAAATCATGGATCAAATAGAAACATGTTAGGGTAAACTATCCATACTAGCATACAGAACATGATAGGTTAACAAGAATTGAGGCATGCTAGCTAAGAGAGAAAACAAATATGAAACGGTGAAGTGCTTATGTTTATTGTGAACTAACTACATAACATATAGAATAGAGCATGGTAATAGAAATTGAGGCATAATAGTTAAGAAATTAGTAAACAGGAAGACATGGGCAAACAGAATCATGTTGAAGTCTAACTACATAGCATATAGAAGAGAACATGATAATAGAAATAGAGGCATACCAGTTAGGTGGATAGCAAACAGGAAGGTGAAGACAAATAAAATCAAAAGGTCTAGCCTTGGTTTTTAGCCAGCTAGGCAGTGCAACAAATCAAAGAACTGTAAGTGTGTATTAGTGTGTGCTTGTAAGTATAGGTGTTTGAGTCTGAGCGTGTGTTTAAAAAGTTTGAATGGTGAGCTTTATATAGCATTTAGCAGAGTGGAATAAATAAGGCAAAGAAAATTAAGAGCTCACAAATAAGGTATGCAAATCATTCCACCAGTTAATTAAGGCTAAACCCAATCAATTAATTTGACAGAGTCTGGGAAATATCACTTAAACTAGGGAGAAAAAATTAACGGGCAAGATTGAAGTTTAATAAGGTAAGAAATACGTCAGGGATCATTTATAGGTTGGTCAGAACAAATCAAGACCCAGAAATCAAGTCAGTAGCATAACTGAGGAAGGCAATACCAATTATAAGTCACATATAAGGGAAGAATAACTAAAAAATTAGAAAGATACCAATTTAAAAGAAAATATAATTTCAAACCCTAATTAGGCAAATAAATCAATTAACAAATTTATTTAACCGGGCCAAAGTGAACGGCAAGAACAGCGAGACAAAGAATCGAATAACGAAAAACTTCAAGCATATTGAAACACAGAGATGAAAAATCAAGCGAGGCAATTAGTCAAGCAGTAAAGAAGAAAGGCCATGGTTGAACCTTTAAATGTTTTAAAACATTTGCAGAAACTTAAAAGATGAAACGCTAGTTCTTACGAAAGAGTGAAATCGGTAGATAATAGTGGTAAAAATGAAAGAACCTTAACGAAAAATGGTTAAATAAACCCCAAACACTTCATATCTAAAGAGATCTGAACCTATTTGGCCAAAAAATAGTTAGGTTTGTACAAAAATAAATGAAGGTGTGAAAATCGAGTTTGACCGGAGATTTGAAGCCACGAAAACACAAAAGTGATAATACTCACAAACAAATGGTGAATACCGAAGGATTCATCAGAAGCTTGAGGGATTTGAACCACATCTGTTCGAATCCCTTTTAGATTCTATCAAACAACAAAGAGATCGAACAACCAATAAAGATAAGAGGCCAGATAGGGCCTAAGATCGAAGATAAACCCCATGGATTGAAGGGGGTTCAGGTGACGACGGGATAGGGTTAGGGAGGTTAAGGAGAATAGAGGAGGTAGGGATTTAGGGGCGGCGAAATTAAAAGAAATGAGGCATTATTTTTGGGATTAGATTAAAAAAGGAAAGGGGTAATGTGGACCGTTGGGCTCAGATATCAATAGCCACGATTACTGGAGGTTCTGGGTTGGGTAAGGGTTATTTAGTTTGGGCTGGGGGGAATTGAGCTAGGATTTTGAGTAATTGGGCTGGTGTAATTGGGTTAGGTCCGAAAATGATTAAGGAAAAGGGGCTATTTTTTAAATACCCAATTAATTGATAAAATAATTAATTAAATGATAAAGATGATTTTATGCATGAAAATAGTTTAAAATAATTACTTAATATTATAAAAACACGAAAGGCTATTTTCTTGCGAAATAAGGTAATTATGCACACATGGGCAATTATTGCAAATTTATTACAATTATAACTCTAACATGTGAATGTGGCTATTCATGAAATAATCAAAGCTTAGTATAAATATAAAATTAAGCAATAAAATTATTATTAAACTGTTTGTGATATAATTAGTAATTATTTGGATAATAAAATGCTAGAATAAATTAATTCAAATCCTTTCAAAATTACAGAAAAATTATGAAAAAATATTGGTTGATGCTCATGCACTATTTTGAAAGTATATATGCATTTTGAAATATATAAGGGAAAAATTGGGTATCAACACTCTGTATGGGAGGAAGTCGAAGCCAACTTCCGAACCCAATCTTCGAGGTCGGGGACTGCGTGAGGCATCCGGGAAACTGTTGCATAATAGATGAAAGTATTACATAAAGCCAAAAATAGAACACGAAGACTAATGGGTAATACGTTACTTATGATCGGGGTTCCACTTCTCGGGGAACGGCAATTTCTCCTATGGGATGAGGTCGCAGGTCCTTACCCGTACTAACCGGCTCATCCAACCCCGATCCTTGTCCTCGTCGATGCTCAAAACAAAGCCTTCGTCGCTCGGCGTTAGAGATTGATCAACAATTATTAGCATATTGGAACTTATTTTCTCCAAAGTTAATGCACACAATCGTGGTTGCGTCTGTTGGGATTATGAAAAACCCGATGGACTTTTAGACGAGGCTTGTATTAAAGGGTTATGATGTTAATAACATATTAACCCGGCTAGGTTTGACCACGATGCATGTACAATTAATTAGAGTAAGGTTTCTAGAGAGGTCTAGAATGGTACCCTCAAGTGGACAACTAGAGGGGGAAAGGCACGGAACCGTCGACTGCATCGCTGATCGACCAGTTTTACCGCAAATACGCCTTTTCAAATTTAAAGGGTGATATATAGGAAGGGTGCAAACACGCATCAAGCATTGCTATAGGATTGATTACGCATGAGTGGAATATGATGTTGAGCATGACTTATGCAACAATAAATAGCATGTTGTCACGTATTTGCACGTTAAAAATGATAAATGTAGGTAGTTAATAATTGAAAGACGTTTAAGAAAGAAAATAAGTAGATAAGTCAGTTTTCGTAATAAAGGAAATCGTAAATACTTGAAAAATTGGCAATCAAATCCAAATAAGGCGGAAAGGGAAAGGGCGCACATGTATTAACAAAATAAAGCATGCTTAAGACTGGTTTACAAAAACCAATTTTGTTATGGTAAGAGCCTAAAAATATCCCCAGCCGAGTCGCCATGCTGTCGCGCCCCCTTTTTTCTCGCGGAGTCCGAGTTTCGACATTTTGGGACAACTCCTTTCCTTTTGGGAATCGGGTATGAGATTTGATAAGTCGCCACCTAATGGATTAAGGTGCGTTAGGGCACCTAGTGCAAATAACTCATGAACTAGTTTACATTACCAAAGATTGGGTAAGGGCTCAAAATTATCTTGAGGGAAAGGTGTTAGGCACCCCTCGAGGTCTACAACAGTGGGTCCCGACCAAACTCAATGTAAGTGCAATGGTCTTATAAGGAAATAAAGCAATTTAAACAAATAGATATTACTTTTAAAACAAGGAGTAAAGGGGGAACTAGGTTTTTTAGCCTATAGGATCACTTCTATGCAATACTTGGTAATCGTCCCCAAGTTGGGGTGCTACACATAGCATTAGTGCGCCGGTCATCATTTTCGTTACTACCCAATTACCGGCCCCTTTTCAATTTTTACCTAAGCATTCTAATAACATCCAGTATGTACCTTATGCGTGCACTACCCGTCCCATACCTTTGGACCTGGAGGTGTTTAGGGCCTCTATTTAAGGCGGTTCTAGTCTCACCTATGTTGTTTAAAAGGAGAAAACTAAGCGACAAACAAAAGTCAAGAAAGACTGTCACATAAGGATCAATTAAGTGGGCTCATATTAACCTCCACAGGTAGACAAACAAATGCACGATTTTCAAACAAACAACTTTAAATGATTTTAGGATCCTATAGGCAGGATATCTAAATAAGCACAAAAATAGAATATACAGCAGTGTTAAAGCATGCAGACGAGTACCTATCAGTTTGCCTACTGATTTTATTAATACTCTGAATCTGGACATATTTCAAATAAGCAATCACAATTTTAGACCCAGAATTTTAATTTACCTACAGGCTTGCCTAAGTGGTAATCAGGCAGAACCCTATAGACATGGTATCTAAGCTGTAAACCAGTTGCTGATTTTAACAGGCAGATTTTTATCTTTGAATCCTACAGGCATGCTTTCTAAGTGCTGAAACTGATTATTAGCATTATTTTTATAGACATGATACCTAAACACAGAAACTGATTTTTTACGCTCATTTCCTATAAGCATGATGTCTAAGTGTCAAGACCTGATTTTATATGTATTTCCTATAGGCATGATATCTGAGTGTCGAAACTGTTTTTACGAATATTTCTTATAGGCATGATATCTAAGAGAAAAACTAATATTTCTTATAAGCATGATAACTATATGCAGAATTGATTATCTTATTTCCTATAGGCATGGTATCTAAGTAACGTTAGTTCCTATATGAAGGATCTGTATTACTCATGTGTAGGAAGAATTCTTTAAGAACATTGCCAGGAAAATTGTCATTCAAACAGAAAAGATCCTATAGACATGGCTACTAATGCACATTGAATTGAAAATACGTGCGGATCCTATAAACATGATTTCTAATGTGCATAACTAAACGTAAAGTCCTATAGCAAGAATTTTAACTTGCAGATGTGCAGCACAGAGTCAAACGATCATAAAACCCTATAGGCATGGTCTCTAAACATAATATAGTATCCACATAATGTAATCAGCATAATCAAGTCCTATAAGCAGGTTCTCTACCCAATTTCAACAGAGATGTAAGAATGGACACCCCCCCCCCAATCTTTTACTAATAACCCCAATATCTATTTTTTTTGCAAAGATTATTATTACAGACCAATATGAATGAACTACACAAAGGTATTCATTACACTATAGGGAGCCTTGGCAGACCCAACATCAATCCTGAAAACCAGGCCTTCAAGCAAGCAAGTATGATATACATAGGTGGTAGGATCCATAACACCTTAAGCCATGCTTCCAGTGTGTCCAAGTTCCCAAAGAGCCTCAAGGACCCCGGGCAATACTCATAATGGATCCATACATTCAACATATGATTCATAAGAGATTGGAAACCAGCTCCAATATGTCAGAGTTCAAAGGAGTCTCAGGGACCCGAGGCAGTGCTAACATTCGAGGTGGTAGGAACCTAGGTAGCTAAGAGTGGAAATTTGTAAAGGTAGTACATGAAAAGGGTAAGGGATAGTTTTTAGAAAATAGCTTTTCTTCAGGAGCAAACAGAAATAGAATTCTACCTAGACAAGCAAAATCCAGACAGATTGGTATAAATACTGTGTCAACTAAAGCAATCACAAAAGAGCAAGGGCACTTGAGTTACAAACAGAACTGACCATACATATTTGCAGTATCTAAACATGTTATGAATAGAGGCATACAACTGAATCAACAAGGTTTCAAATGTCTAAAGTTGATTTGGCTTATTAATTACCACTAGGTGGAAACATGTAGACATATATTGAACAGAAGATTGTTGAAGTTAAGACAATTAACCAAACGAACACATAGAGCAGGATTGTAGGAAATTAAAGCATACTAGTCTAGAAAGAAGTACACAGAAATTATGGATCAAACAAAACATGTTAGCGTAAACTACCCATACTAGCATAGAGAACATGATAGGTTAACAGGATGAGGCATGCTAGTTAAGAGAGAAAACAAACAGAAATAGAGACATGTTGATGTCTATTGTGAACTGACTACATAGCATATAGAATAGAGCATGGTAACAGAAATTGAGGCATACTAGTTAAGACAGTAGTAAACAGGAAGACATAGGGCAAACAGAATCATGTTGAAGTCTAACCACATAACATATTGAAGAGAACATGATAACAGAAATGGAGGCATACCAGTTAGGGGGATAGCAAATAGGAAGGTGAAGACGAATGAAATCCAAGGGTCTATCCTTGGCTTTTAGCCGGCTAGGCAGTGCAACAAATCAAAGAACTGTAAGTGTGTATCAATGTGTGGTTACGTATAGGTGTCTGAGTCTGAGCGTGTGTTTAAAAAATCAGAATGGTAAGATTTATATAGCATTCAACAGAGTAGAACAAATAAGGCAAAGAAAATTAAGAGCTCACAAATAAGGTATGCAAATCATTCCACCAGTTAATTAAGGCTAAACCCAATCAATTAATGTAACAGAATCCGGGAAATATCACTTAAACTAGGGAGAATCAATTAACGGGCAAGATTGAAGTTTAATAACGTAAGAAATAAGTCAGGGACCATTTATAGATTGGTTAGAACAAATCAAGACCTAGAAATCAGGTCAGTAGCATAATTAAGGAAGGCAATACCAATTATAAGTCACATATAAGGGAAGAATAACTAAAAATCTCAAAAAGATACCAATTTAAAAGAAAATATAATTTCAAGCCCTAATTAGGCAAATAAATCAATTAACAAATTTATTTAATCGGGCTAAAGTGAACGACAAGAACAACAAGACAAAGAATCAAATAACGAAAAATTTCAAGCATATTGAAACACAGAGATAAAACATCAAGCGAGGAAATTAGACGAGTAGTAAAGAAGAAAGGCCATGGTTGAACCTTTAAATGTTTTAAAATATTTGCAGAAACTTAAAAGATGAAATCCTAGTTCTTAGGGAAAAGTGAAATCGGTAGATAATAGCGGTAAAAACGAAAGAACCTTAACGAAAAATGGTTAAATAAACCCCAAACACTTCCGATCTAAAGAGATCAAAACATATTCGGCCAAAAAATAGTTAGGTTTGTACAAAAATAAACGAAGGTGAAAAAGTCGAGTTTTAGACCGGAGATTTGAAGCCACGAAAACTCAAAAATGATAATACTCACAAAAAAATGGTGAATACCAACGGATTCGTCAAAAGCTTAAGGGATTTGAACCACATCTGTTCGAATCCTCTTTAGATTCCATCAAACAACAAAGAGATCGAACAACTAATAGAGATAAGAGGCCGGATAGGGCCTAAGATCGAAGGTAAAACCCATAGATTCAAGGGGGTTCCGGTGACGACGGGCTAAATTTAGGGAGGTTGAGAGAGAAGAGAGGAGGTAGGGATTCAGGGGCGGCGGAATTAAGAGAAATGAGGTGTTAGGGTTGGGTTTAGATTAAAAAGGAAAGGGGTAATGTGGATCGTTTGGGCTCAGAGATCAACGACCACGATTACTGGAGGTTCTGGGTTGGGTAAGGGTTATTTAGTTTGGGCTGGGGGGAATTGAGCTAGGATTTTGAGTAATTGGGCTGGTGTAATTGGGTTAGGTCCGAAAATGATTAAGGAAAATGGGCTATTTTTTAAATACCCAATTAATTGATAAAATAATTAATTAAATGATAAAGATGATTTTATGCATGAAAATAATTTAAAAATATTATAAAAATACGAAAGGTTATTTTCTTGTGAAATAAGGTAATTATGCACACATGGGCAATTATGGCAAAGTTATTGCAATTATAACTCTAACATGTGAATGTGGCTATTCATGAAATAATCAAAGCTTAGTATAAATATAAAATTAAGCAATAAAATTATTATAAAACTGTTTGTGATAAATTAGTAATTATTTGGATAATAAAATACTAGAATAAATTAATTAACATTCTTTCAAAATTACAGAAAAATTATGAAAAAATACTGGTTGATTCTCATGCACTATTTTGAAAGTATATATGCATTTTGAAATATATGAGGGAAAAATTGGGTATCAACACTCTGTATGGGAGGAAGTCGAAGCCAACTTTCGAACCCAATCTTTGAGGTCGGGGACCGCGTGAGGTATCGAGGCAACTGCTGCATAATAGATGAAAGTATTACATAAAGGAAACAATAGAGCACGAAGACTAATGGGTAATACGTTACTTACGATCGGGGTTCCACTTCTCGGGGAACGGGAGTTTCTCCTCTGGGACGAGGTCACAGGTCCTTACCCATACTAACCGGCTCATCCAACCCCGATCCTTGTCCTCGTCGATGCTCAGAACAAGGTCTTCGTCACTCGGCATTAGAGCTTGATCAACCCTCAAAGAAGTTGAGGTTAATATAATCGTATGAGGTGGCTGAAAGTGAACTCCAACCCCTCGGCCTTGCTGGAAAAGAAGCGGAGCATGATCACTATACGCCAGAATAAGGGGTGAACCTGGCCGAATGTGTCACGACCCAAATCCCGAACCCGGTCGTGATGGCGCCTCTCGTGAAGACAAGGCCAGCCAACAGATTAACAATACTTCTTTTAACAATTATTTAACATTTATAAAGCTAAAACATGATTAGCATAATCAAAAGCGCGAAAAACAACGATAACAACAAGGAACCATCCCGTCACAGCCCGACATCGGGTTGTCACTAGTCATGAGCTACCACAGAGTTCCCTAAAGTACTACAAGTCCAAAAATAGGAACAAAGTCTAAAAGTAACATGAACAACATAAAATAAGGGAGAGGATCTGGTGCCGCGGACGCTAGCGGTCACCTGGCTCCGCTATGATGACAAATATTCAATCAACTCAAAACCCGCTACTAGGTGGTCAAGTACCTGCATCTGCACACGAGGTGTAGGGAGTAAAGTGAGTACTCCAACTCAATGAGTAATAAGGATAAATAATAACTTAGCAGCAATAAACCACGTAAAGCAAATCAACATGCTATATGGTACAGTGTAACCATTGAGAAAACAGGGAAAACGTGAAAATCCTTTAGAAAATATCTTGACTCAGTTCAAAACCTCTTTTTGAGAATATCTTTTCCCAACAGTTAAGCAATTAAATGCGAAATAGGTAGTGCAAGTCAGCACAAAAGTCATCCCCTCGGGCACAAACAAGTATGCATAATTGAGCTCATAAACTCGTCCTACAGGCAATATTCTTGTTCCTGGTCAGCCATTGTTACCTGACCTGTTTACATCGTACAGTATCACTGTTACCACTGTCTCAAATTTATCCTCTTTAAAAGTGATCAGACAATATTAGAACAACAAATAAATATCTCAAGAAATAACACAACAACGAAAAATGCACAAAAGCATGAATTCAATGCAATGCATATGACGGTACACTCCGGTACCTACTGCGGCGTGCAGTCCGATCCGTTTAACATCGACGGTGCTCACTAGGGGTGTGTATAGACTCCGGAGGGGCTCCTATAGCCCAAGCGTAATATCAGCCATGTCTTAGCTTCAAACAGGCTCTCGGCCTCAATATCAATATATCATCGCTGCAGCGTGCAGCCCGAGCCATCCATATATTCAGAAATCACTAAAACACTGCTGCGGCGCGTAGCCCGATACATGCTGAGTCCAGAAATGCACATAAGTCACGTGGGAAATATTAACATGATGGTCCTCAGCTCAAAACATCAATAACATATTGTTTAAGTTTTCAAATCTTAGAAAAAAAATGGCTGAGTTTGCAAAATAGTATTAAAACCTTGGACCGAGATCAAATAATATGCAAGTAATGCAAAAATAGTGATATCAATCCCCGAAGGATTCACATAGTTGGCACGAAGTCCCAAATATGGCAATCAGCCCAAATTATGATGATAACAAATAATTTCAGTCAAATACGCGGTAAAAATCAACAACCGGGACGGACCAGGTCACAGTCCCCAACAGTGCTCTACCCCACGCTCATATCTGGCGTGCAACTCACCTCAATACAGCACTATGATGTGAAAATCCGGGGTTTCAAACCCTCACGATATCATTTACAAGTATTACTCACCTCGAACCGGCGAAATCTCTAGTCCGTGACGCCTTCGCCCCTCAAACTGGCCTCCACGCGCGTCGAATTTAACCAAAATCACAACGAATACATTACAATAGGTTAAGGGGATATAACCCAATCGAAAAGACTCGAAAAATATCAAAAACTACGAAATTTGTAAAACCCGAGCCCCGGGCCCACTTCTCGAAATCCAGAAAACTTTACATAAAAATGATCCTTATCTCGCCACGAGTCTATACATATAAAATTCACAAGAATCGGAGTCCATTTGACCCCTCAAATCATCAATTTAAGCTCTCTTAAGTTTCAAGCCCTAACATTCATTTTTAGCATTGAATTTCAGTGTTTAATCCATGATTTTACACTATATAAACATAATCCGAGTCCAATAGTTCATACCAGATGAAACCCCTTCGAGTTCTCTCCAAAATCGCCCAAGAATCGCCTAAGCCGAAGTCCAAAATATTTTTCTTCTCTTTCAAATTCGTGAAACACTATTCACTTAAACCCAGGTCGATTTCCGCTTCCGCGGTTAATTTACCGCACCTGCGGTCACCGCGTATGCGCACACTTGACCGCTTCTGCGGTCTAACTTAACTCACCAAGGACCGCTTCTGCGGTCGCTGCTTTTGCGGACCCACGTCCGCTTCTGCGGAACACCCAGGTCCTTCAAGGACCGCTTTTGCGACCGCCTAACCGTATCTGCGGAACCGCCTATGCGGTCCCTTTTTCCGCAGATGCGGAAATGACAGAACCAGCAAACTTCAACCATGCAATAAACTCCAAACTCTCCGTTTAACCACCCGGACTCACCCCGAGGCCCCCGGGGCCTCAATCAAATGCACAGACATGTCCTATTACCTTATTCAAACTTGCTCGAGTCATCAAATCACTATCGTTAACATCAAAATCATCAAATTTCACCGAATCAAGGCCTAAGTTCTTCAAGAACTTCTGAAATGCACTTTCGATCAAAAACTCGACCAAACTATGTCTGAATGACCTGAAAATTTGCATACATATCCAAAATCACCTAACCAAACTACAGCAACTCTCGGAATTCCATTCCGACCCTCAGATCAAACTCTCACCCATCAACCGGAATTCGCCAACATACTAACTTCGCCAAAATAGGCTAACTTCTACATCGAGCCTCCAAATTTACTTCCGATTGTGCTCCTAAGCCTTAAATCATCCCCCGAAACTAACCGAATCATCAGAAAATCCATTCCGAGCCCTCTAACTCACAAGTCAACTTCCGATTGACTTTTCCAAACTAGCCTTCCCTTAAAGAGACTAAGTGTCTCAGTTTTCACCAATACTAATCCAAATCAACTCTAACACACCACATACTGATAATGAAACATGAAGAAGCATAAAATGGGAAAAATGGAGTAGTAACGCATGAGACGACGGGTCGGGTCGTCACAGAATGTGACCTGGTACCTCTTGCAAAAATCGACAATGACTGGGTCGAGAGGACCCAATGTGAAGGGGTAAGTGAAGACACTTAACCCTTCCACATAGGTGGTAATGCTCTCTTCAGGATCAAGGATTTGCACCACGACCTCGACCCCCCCTCCAGTTACAGTCTCTTTTCATAGCCTTGAGATGTCCTATCGTTATCGAGCAGATGTATCTCGACACGTGTTCACATCGTCCAAGGATCGATGGAGGGTTCTCGACTTTGAATTTGAATTTTAAGACACAAGGGTCGGGAACATACTCGTGAAGGAGCGGTTGCACCGGTGTTTTGTCACCGGCCGGTCGGGAAGAAGAGGAAGAAGCTTTTTCCTTTTAAGGGACAATCTTGGAGGTTTTCGCCATTGATTCAGGTAGAAGGAAGCAGAAAGAAGTGAAACTTGGTATTTTTGGTACTAACCAAGTTGACTCAATGGGTGATGAAAGAGAAGAGATGGAGAGAGTAAGAAACTTTGAAAGCTTGGTGGATGTGGAAGTAACATTTTGATTCAACCAAAGAGCCTGTATTTATAGATTTGGACGCGGTTCGGTGGTGCTAGTAGCCAACCGTCCACTGGCAATCTTTAGTGGTTTTGGAAACTGTATCGATGGGACGTTTCGGTCACCTCATCACTTACGTGACGGAGATGACATCATTATCGAGGTCTCTAGAAAATCGAGGCTCAAGTTATTTCTTATCGTTTTACTCTAAGAAACGAGGGAACTATTTATATACAGTAGAAATCAAGATTACTCGATTTCATTCTTTGGCCAAGATAGGAATATCGCGTCGAAGAGCTAGGACGTCGAGTCTTGACCGAGGTCGACATCGATTACGGCACGAAAGAGGCAGACTTCGAGTGACATCGGCATAGCTTGATAATAGAAAAGGCGAGATATCCGCAATTGATCGAGAATCGTGGCGTGAATCTCGAAACGGATAAATTTACAGTGGTTAATTAGATGTTAATATGATTTCCTACTATAATCAGAAGTGTACCTTATTTAGGACTCCTCTTTTATTTAAAGAGGGATCCCATTCATTTGTAATGTTTATTGTTCATTAACAAGAATATATATACTCATTGATGTCCTGCTATTTCACTTATTGTTCATCAGAGTTGCTTTATCTTTTACCATTCTTGCCATCCCACCTCGAGGCTATCCCAAGTCGAGGTCGAGGCCTGGCTAAAACACTGGTTTGATTAACTTTATTCTCTAATTTATTTATTTATTTTCTTACTTATCAATTGGCATTTGACGAAATCACATATCTTTAAAATCACAATATAAGTTTAATTGTTATCCGAATTTGAGGGTAAACAACATCAAAATTTATTTACTATTTTCGAAAAGTAAGCTTCGAAAAAAATTAGGGTATAGAATGTTAAATTATCTTCTAATACCTATTATTTGGTGCACGTTGCATTTCAGTTAAATATTTTTCACCACTTGAATTGTGGTGGAATACATACTATTTATTACCTTTAATTAAAGATTTTGGATTTGAACCTTAGGAGTTTAAAAAAACTTTGATAGGAAGCACTTCCTTATTTATTAGGTCTTAGTGTCTTACACAGTATGAACTGGATTAGTCGAGTTCAAAAGTAGGGGCGTTAATGGTTCGGTTCGGCCGGTTATTTCATAAAATTTGTACCATATCAATTTTTCGGTTATTCTATTATGTATAATCAAAATTAGACTTTTCGTAATCGTCCCAATCATGTCGATTTCTCTTCGGTATCGGTACGATTAGATTAATTTACAGTATTTTTTCAAATATCATATAAAAATTTATCAGAAGAAGTAGAATGCAATAATATATATTTTTTTATAGGACTTAGCAAAACTCTCTAGATATTTTTACTGTTCAAACTGATAAATTAAAAAAATTGGCTAGAGTATAGATCAACTATTCTACTACAACGCAAAAGTAACCAAGCAAAGGCAAAGAAAATATAAATCATACGAGTGAGAGTATATTAACCAAGTTGAGACTCAAGAATAAAGTCTATAGAAGATTAAATATTCAAAAAGATAAATTTAAATTATATGAAAGGAAACATATTCCATACATTGTAGTTTGCTACTCATAATCGCGAAAATACTTTGTGTCTTGCTAATAAAAATACTTGAAATAACTTAGTTTAAGTAGAAGTAGCATAATATATTTTAGGAATTTATATTTTGCGTTGAATTACTTGTTGGTTCGTAATAATTTTCTAATTCCTAGGCCCAAAGAAAAATTTAATGTAATATTATTTTTAGACTTATTATATAAATATATTTTTCACATGTAAAATTTTTTCGGTTTATTTTTTTTAAATAAAAAATCTACCCTAGTTCGGTGCCGTTATAAATTTATATAAAACCCTACGATGTCTTTAAAAGAAACCTAAAAAATTGAATCGGTATAGTACACTTCGGTCGATTTAGTCGGTTTTCGAATATCCATTAACACTCTTACTAAAAAGTAGGTACCAAACACTAAGTAAAAAATTATAAAAAGAATATTTTCAGTAAAATTTTCTTAAAAAAATCCCCACCTAAGCACCAACTTCATTTCTCATTAAATTAAAGAATTGGTGAGTGCCATGTGAAGGATTTGGTCAAATAAATCTTCATGCTTCTTGGCTGCAAACCTATCACATGGGATCATCACATTCTGCGACGCGGAGGTTCGGTTCGGTTCGGTAGTTCAATCTATACATTTACATCTTCTACCTCAAAAGTTGCGAAAGACTAAAGGGTTGTTTTAATCGGTGAGATAGGGGATAATAATTATAGAATTAGATGTCGAATTATTTTATTTCACATTTGGTTAAATTTTTAAACCCAAAAATAAGATTAAGATTAAAATTTGCAGTAAAATTTTTTTCCTTTTACCCTTTTCTATAAGAAAATGAAAATATATTTTTTCCATGGAATTTGATCATTTTTAAAATAATTTTGAGGAAAATTTTTCAAGTTTCAAAAAATTAACTTGGGCCAGTTTTTGGATGAAAACTTTATTTTCACTCACAAAACTTTAATTTTTTTCAAGTAAAATATTTGTCCAAACACATCATCAACTCTTTTTTTTTTTCGAGTTTCAACCAAATTTTGTTGTATAATATTATACAACAAACACATATTATATATTGTATCTTATGTATCCCATTTTTAGTCCAATTCACCAAATATCTCCCAATAAAAATATCCACTAAATAATTTTATCACTTATTTTATCTCCATATTATAATTTTGTCACTATAAATATTAGGTAATTTTGACCTTTTTTTAAAAAAAATTTGAGAAAAACATCTAATAATTCATCATAATTGGCACTTTCGATATTATGAAAATTCGTATATTGACACAACTCATCCTTTGTCGTTGATTTAAGATCAAGAGATTACTATAGGTGTGAAAATCATTTACATACCCAGCTTTGCTATAAAAATAAACCCCCTTCTATTATGAATGATTCACATTCTCTCCCATTCACAATGCTTGTTTTGCCCTTGCCATTTTTCATTCCCTCCTGTGTGTAATATATTATTTTATTATGTATGATATTTTTTATGATATACCTACAATTTAATTATATTATACCTTATTATAAATTATAATTTAAGTTTATTAAAATAATAAAGAATATTTATTTTATAAATTCTTAAAAATACTTATCTTTATTTATTATTATTATTATTTTTATATAACACGCATTAAGTATATATTTAAATTATAGCGGCAGAGCCAAAAATTTATACTAGATGATTTAAAATAGAGATAATACATAGATTACCCATCAAACTTGTCCGGAAAAATTATTTACACTCCTTAACTTTACGGGCGACCTATGTCCCCCTATTCTTGTTTGGGGTGAATTTAATACCCCATTGGAAACACTTAGTCAGTCTTGTGGTGGGGTGTGTAGTACACGTGCGTCACGTGTCAATATCTGCTCAAAACGATTTTTTTTAATGTTTTTACAAAAAAAAAATAGTTTTTACAAATTAGTTTTTCCAGTTTTTACAAAATAAAATTCTTTTAAAAAACTGAAAAAATAAAATAATATTTTTCAAAAACGAAAATAATTTGTTGAAAATAATTTTTTCAGTTTTTAAAAAACAAAGATATTTTGTTAAAAACGATTTTTTCAGTTTTTTTTTTAAAAAAAATAGTTTTTACAAATTTGTTTTTTCAGTTTTTACAAAATAAAATTCTTTTAAAAAACTGAAAAAATAAAAATAATATTTTTCAAAAACTAAAATATTTTGTTGAAAATAATTTTTTCAGTTTTTAAAAAACAAAGATATTTTTTTAAAAAACGATTTTTTCCTGTTTTTACAAAAAAAAAAAATTAGTTTTTATAAGTTTGTTTTTACAAAAAAAAAAAAATCTTTAAAAAACTGAAAAAATCGTTTTTTAAAAAAATATTTTTTTAAAAAACGATTTTTTCAGTTTTTAATAAATTATTTTTGTTTTTTAAAAAATAAAAAAAATATTTTCAATAAATTTTTTTTGCTTTTGCAAAAAATTTTTTTCTTCATTTTTTCAGTTTTTAAAAAACAAAAAAAATTTGTTAAAAACGATTTTTTCCTGTTTTTAAAAAAAAAAAAAATTAGTTTTTATAAGTTTGTTTTTACAAAAAAAAAAAAATCTTTAAAAAACTGAAAAAATGAAGAAAAAAACTTTTTGCAAAAGCGAAAATAATTTATTGAAAATATTTTTTTTATTTTTTAAAAAACAAAAATATTTTATTAAAAACTGAAAAAAATTCTGTTTTTACAAAAAAAAATCAATTTTTACAAAACAAATATTTTATTAAAAAAATGATTTTTGCGATTGTGAGAAGAAGAAGAAAAGGTGGAGAGAGAAAATAAAAAGAGAAAAAAATAACAAAAGAAGAAGGAAACGAAAAAGGTACTCACACAGTAAAAAATTTTCCATCTTACACGCAAGATTGGGAGAGTGAAGCTACTCTCTTTGCCACGTCACTATTTAGGGTGGTCTTAAATTCACCCCAAACAAAAATAAAGGGACATAGGTCACCAGTAAAATTAAAGTGTGTAAATAATTTTTCCGGACAAGTTTGATGGGTAATTTATATATTGTCTCTTTAAAATAACAAACGAAACTATGAATATCTAGCATTTGAACTAGTGACCTAAAATAGTTCTTGAACCCACTTTACCACTGTATTGTTATATCTTTTTTTATGTCTAGAATATTTAATAGTAATTTATATATAATTAAAAAGTTCATTGTTACTTTATTTGCACAGTCCAACTTCCGGCGAAAAAGGACTCAATTGAACCCTTTGAACCCTAACGGTCTAACCTCCTGCCTCCATGTAATTTTGAGTCCCTGCGCTTTTTCTCTATTGTTTATATAGTTTTTAAAAAAATAAATGGACGATTGTTTATTGTCCAAAGTTGAGGGAAAAAATTTGTATTTAGAGTTTAAGGTATCGTTTGGCCATATATTTTGGCAACATTTATTAAAAAAAAAAAATTTTGAAAACATCATTTTTTCATAGATTAATGATCTATTTTTGAAAAAAATCTGAAATTATTTTTTAACTTCCCAAAATCTAGTTTAGGGTAGATTTTGGATGAAACTTGTTCTCCCGCTCACAAAACTTCAAAATTTTTCAAATAAAATGCATGTCCAAACATAATTTCAACTTTTAAAAATTATTTTTTAAAATTACTTCAAAAATTATCTTTTCAAGTTTCAATTAAATCTATGTCCGAAGGCTAGCTAAATAATTCATCCGTTCCTATCCATTCAAAAGATGAAAGTTGTTTTTTTTTTTCTTCTTCAAACCTATAACGCTAAAGGGTAAGTAAGATATTCCCAAAATTAAAGGAAATAAAATTGAGATAAACAGACAAAAACAGCCATTTCAATAAAGAAAGACCTATCGAGAAATAGGAGTATTAATATCTTCACTCTCATGCCTTAATTGTAGCCCCGCAACCCCACTGTCTCTGTCTTTTTTCCATCATCAATGCCTGTTCATTAGGTCATAAAAAATCTAGTGATCGATTATACACTCAAATTAAATTCAATAATACAGAAATCGTTCCCTAAATAAAAATAATACATGGGTTATTTCCACAAAAAATTCGGTATTTATGCCGGATCTAGAATACCTATATTATGCAAATATTATTGGTTGTTTTCATAACTCGAACACGTGACTTATATTTCACGTAAAATTCTATAGTGTGAACAATATTGATTCCTTTTTATCCAACACCATGAAATTCCGTTATTACAAAAGAAATAAGCTAAACACTTGGTTTCTTGACGTGACACTAAAGTCTTCCTAAAAAGTCCAATATTTTTCTCATCGTTTTCTTCATTCTATCTTCCTGCGGAAAACATGGGGTTAGTTTTATTGGATTTTTTTGGTCATGGGGGTACGTCATTTTCCAGAAATAAACAGAATTTATTTCATTTTTTTTTTTTTTTTTTTTTGCTTTCAGTCTTGGGATCTTGGATTATTTGTGTTCTTATTAGATTATACGTTTTTCCGTCATCTGGCAATAAAAAGAGAGAATATCAGGAAATAAAAAGATTTCTGTTTCCTTTTATTTCTTTTATTATTACTAATTTTTGGAAAGTTCAAAAAGTCTTCATATTTTTTTCTCATTGACATATAAAAGGTAATAAAAATATAAAATCCTGTTATAGTGTCTTCCTCTCTCTATATAATTTGCTTTCTTCCTCTGTTTTGTCTTTTTTTCCTCTGTGGGGTATCCTTATATAAACAATTTCACAGAGTTAGAAGAGAGAAAACAGTTTCATTTCTCTTTTTCTCTCTCTGTATTTTGCTTCAATAATCATGACTATTGATAAAGGTTCAATGCAATCAAATCTTGATTCTTTCTTGAATTGCACTACACCATTAGTACCATCCCAGTTTCTTGCTAAGGTTTGTTTATGTAGATTTTTTTTGTTCCTTTAAATAGATGAGCATGTGTTATTTTGTATGATATGATTTGGTTTTTGTGCAGAGTGAAAGTAGAAACCTTAATAGGCTTTGGCATCCTAAAGAAAAGGAAGAGATTGAATACTATACATTGGCTGATTTATGGAATTGTTATGATGAATGGAGTGCTTATGGTGCTGGAGTTCCTATTAAATTGGATAGTGGTGAAACTTTAGTACAATATTATGTGCCTTATCTTTCAGCTATTCAAATTTTCACCAGCAGTTCATCTGTAAGCATTTTAAGGTACCATTTTGTATTGTTAAATTGTATTCATTTTTATCTCAAATTGATCATAGTACATGGTATGACTTGACTTTCTAACTTATTGGTCCTATTCTTTAGAAAAGAAATTCAGATTCTTATAATTGAAAAGCTATGTAGGGTAAAGTTGCCTCCCCGTGACCTCCTGGTCACGGGTCCGAGCCGCGGAAATAGCCTCTTGCAAAAATGCAAGCTAAGGCTGCAGACAATAGACCCTTGTGGTCTGACGCTTCCCGGGACCCCAAGCATAGCGGGAGTTTAGTGCATCAGGCTGCCCTTTTTATGTTGCACGGGGGTGCTTGTCGGGTTCTCAAAAATAGTGCATTTTTGGAGGATCCGAACGCGTGCAACAACAATTCTGGAGAGTCCGAGCAACATAGTTGAAAGCACATTTTTTTGTGGTATAAAGCCTTTTCTTGAAGTTAAAAGTGGTTTTATGTGTTTTTTTTTTATAGGGAGGAGAATGAGTCTGTTTGGGAGACAAGGGATTCTTTTAGTGATTCATTGAGTGATGAGAGTGAGAGTGAAAAGCTATCAAGATGGGATGGTTGTTCCTCAGAGGAAGGTGTCTTTGATCAAGATAGTAACTTGCAAATGAATGATAGATTGGGTTACCTTTATTATCAATACTTTGAGAGATCTTCTCCATATGGAAGAGTACCTCTGGTGGATAAGGTGATTTGTCTCCCAATTCTTGCCATTCTTTTGCACTAAGAAAAACTATAGTTATAGACTATGCCCATTGTTTCCATTCCTATTCCTCTGCTTCATATTTTTGTTGCTATTAATTGGTTATTGTGCCCTTTCTACTGTTCTTGAATCGAAGGTCTATCGGAAACAACCTCTCCACCTTCATAAGGTAGAGGTAGCGTCTGCGTACACATTACTCTCCCCAGACCCCACTTGTGGAATTCCAGTGGGTTGTTCGTTGCTGTTGTTGTTGTATAATTTATGCTATTGGCCAGTGATTCATGTGTGGCAGAAGCATATAAGTTGTACATTGATTTGTGTTCTATTCCAGGTTCAACTGTTTCTTGTTTTCTTCTTTGAGCATTATGATTCAATAAAAGATGGTAATGGCTATAACAGAATTATACAAAATGTACACTCCTTTTTTGGCGCGATTTCTTATTTATAACTATTTGATGCTACAAATACTGTATCATCTTGATTGGATTCTCTCCGAGCTCCTCAATTATAGCAAGTACTTGCTTCTTTACTTATGGAGTTCTGGTTTATTTAGGCATTTGTTCTATGCAAGGGAAACTGTAGTTTGAATTTCTTAAGAATATGATGCTTTTATTTTGTATTCTTTGCGTATTTAACTATTCATTTTGCTTTCAGATTAGTAGCTTAGCTGAAAGACACCCTGGATTAATGTCATTGAGAAGTGTGGATCTTTCACCAGCAAGTTGGATGTCAGTTGCTTGGTATATCAACTCTTTCTATCTCTGTCTCTCCGCGCACTAATAATTGATGATTCTTTTTGAGTATATTTTACCAAATTCAGGTGATTTCAATGTATAAAAACTCTTACCAATCGAAATCGTTATATTGCACCTTCATTGATGTTCAAGGGGATATTGTTTACCCTGTAGCAAATCCTATTGATACACCTCATTTATGTTGATGCTTTATTATGGCAAACAGAAAATAATGAGATGAAATTAAGGAAAGATTGTGTCACTAACTTTATTGATTATGAAATTTATAGGTACCCTATCTATCACATTCCCATGGGGAAAACCATTAAGGACTTGTCTACATGCTTTCTCACATTCCACACTCTTTCTTCTTCTTTCCAAGGTATTGTTCATTGTGTCCTATGAACAACTGAAATTTGGTTACCTATGCTACTCGATCGATAATATGCGGAAGATTTTTACACTTTACTGTTGGTTTTGTGCAGATATGGACCTTGAAGATAACATGGGGAAAGGTATTAGGAAACGAAACGGAGGGGAAACGATCCCTCTGTCACCTTTCGGCTTGGCAACTTACAAGATGCAGGGTAATGTGTGGATTTCGGACAGGAGTGGAAGGGACCAAGAGAGGCTGGTGTCACTATTAAGCGTGGCCGATTCATGGCTAAAGCAATTAGGGGTCCAGCACCATGACTTTAACTACTTCTTGGGCATTCGTTGTGGCTAAAAACACCAATGTTGACTTACCATTTGAACCCCACAAATGGACTGATTCTGGAGTGACCTTCTCTTTTTGGCACTGATTGCCTCTTTGTAAAGGCATTAGACTCATGTGACTGTTTCTGTATAGGGATTAGCTTAGTTTTGAAGGGATAAAACTTGAGGTGAAGCTAGAGATAGGCGTGGACGTCGCTTATAGCAGTGGACTAATGGTGTAATATGATCATGAAATGACTATGATTAAGCTTTTTCTCTTATGAGCAATACTTGCACGCTTCTGCAAAATGTTGTTTCCTTTTCTTGTATGATTCTGAAGACCTTTCATTAAGTGCTTTAAGCTTCCTTTTGTACATTTTCATGTTAATATCCTTACACTTCACATTCCATTTGAAGTGGAGAAACAGCTAATATGCTATTAATGGAAAAATGACTACCTATGTTGGTTTTATTTGTCCGTATAAATCTTGATGAATAGTTGTAACTTTTTAGTATTTGTGCTGATGAAAATTAGCAGGTTTCAGTGGACTATTTGAGGTGCGTGTAAGTTATTTTGAGGTACGGTGCTGAAGCACCCATTCGCTTTGGCCAAACTTTGTTATGTATTCATAGATAGAACTTAAAACTTTAAGTGAATGTTACATAAATGACCCAAATAAGTTCCAACTTACGGGGCTCTAGCCATTAATTATAAACCTATCAAAACTAAACAAGCACATGTAAAAATTTAAAATCCCAATAAATAAGGTTCTTTCTCTGCAAGGATCACAGCAAAGATCTCCTTCCATATTTTTAAGCGTAGTCGGCAACATTAGTTGCATGACGAAAAGAAAATTTCATGGATAAGGTAGCAAACAAGGTGATGAAATACAAAAAAATATATACAAGATTTCAAAAATCTAAGCAAAAATGACCTTTTTCAATGGGTATGGTTGGAATTCATTGAAAACATATAGATGAGTCGATATACAAATTTTGAAGAAGATTGGAAGTGATTTTTCAGATTTGGTATCAAAATTCGTAGTTAAAATCAAGCTCAAAAAAATCTTCTGCGACACATGTATCAAACATGTATCACAGACACATGTATATATGGATATACATGTGATACACATTTGATATAAATATGATACATATGTGATACACATTATTTTTTTCATATTTCATCTTCTAATTCGAATTTTCAATGCAAACCACTTCAAAACTCTGCCAAATCCACCCAAAACTGAGATTCAAACTCATTAAGATATACTTAATCTATTCTAATAACACCCGCTAAAAAAAGTAAAAATTTGACCTTTTTTTGCTATAAATAGCTGATTGGCTAATATTAGTAATACTTGGCTAATATTAATAATATTTAATAAATTAGCCAATTTTAATAATAAGCTACTTATAAATGAATCTAGCTGGTAGTTTTCCAAAATTTAAATAATTGACCATGAGTGTTATATGATCATGTTTGACCACGGTAAATTTACATTAAATTAGTGAAACACCCACGACCTATAAATCTTAGATTCGCCATTGCTAACATTTCTTTCAAAAGAAATTCGTCTAAAACTACCTATAGCCAGAGTCGTGTTATTGATATAAGGCGGATCTAGAAAAGGGGTAGTTTTAGCTATATTTCCGAGATGATTCGTATATACAATAACAAAAAATCCAATTTAATCTCATACGTGAGATCTGAAAAAGATAATGTGCTCATGTATATATTTCACAAATCGTAAAATCAAGGTAGGCGATAAAGTGGCCGGAAGACAATACTCGAGTTGATAATGACTTCCTTGAGTAATGGACTAATTAATGATAGTGGATGACGTTGACTTGTGTGATAATCTCTTCTGCATTTCACAATAAGTCAATTTTTTTGAAGAGATGTGGGTCCATTTGTGGGAAAAAAGAAGCCAATGATTCTAATGCAGTTGGAAGTTCACATTATCACATCATATCTTTGACTTTGCAATACAAGAGTTTTTGTTAACTTTAATGGATAGTGTTTTTTAAACCATAAGTTATTTTAATCCAAACGCTAGAATTTTTCTTCGTTTATTTGTGAGTGACGAGTGAAATGGTAGCATATAAAATTATCCATTATGGAGGAGTTAACGATACTGAAAACTTTGCACTAACATGCATTACTGTTATGTGTTAAGTGAGAATTGATCTACCAAAATTATGGATTAGGGTCTGGTAAAATCTTACTAATTGGGTTAGGCATCATTGGTTTTGACAAGTTAGGTACCAATAATTAATGGTTTGAGAAATTAGTGGTATCTAAAAAATAGAGTGTCCCCCGTAGAACAACATTTGTTTTTTTACTTTATAGGAATTTTTCATTCAATGGTTCGATTCGGTCGGTTATTTTATAAAGTTTATACCATACTAATTTTTCGATTATTTTATCTTATATACTTTTGAAATAATCTCTCAATTATCCCGGTTTCTCTTCTTTATCAACAAGATTCGATTGTTTTTTGGTATTTTCTTTAAAATATTATGTAAGAGTCATTAGTAGAAGTTATAATGCGATAATATATATAATTGGATAGTGTTTGACCAAAAAACATAGACTTTCGGTTAAACTATTAAATCTTATGTAATAAATAGTTAAACCTAGTTAATAATAATATCTCTAGATTTAGAACTAGCTAGTTGGTATGAAAAACATGGGATAATGCTAGTGGAGAATTAAAAATAGTGTGCATTTAATATTCCGAAGGATTTGAGCAATGATAGAGGAACATCAAGCAATAAATAGCAATAGATGGCATTATGTAGGTAAGGAGAATATTTCACCTAATATTGAATGAGGTGAATGATTCTTCTTTATGACAGTGATGAATGACAGACAAATCTTAGAATATTGGAACTATTCTCGGATCTGATGGAAAAGTATGAAATAATGGATGATAGAATCTCAGTAAAAAGGTAGAGTTTGTATCTTTTTTAGAGAGAGTCTTCTTCTCAAAAAGTGTTCTTATCAAATGAATATTACATGACTTATCCCCTTATCTCCTTTTCTATTTATATGAAACATATCCCTAATCAACCCTAATAGTACAAGTATAGAGAATATTCAATGGAATATTCTCTTTAATATCTTATTACAAAAACTAGCCGTTAGTGCTCTGTCCTTGGTGCTTGACCTCAACCATTATTAACTGCCCGGCTACGAATCCCATTGTTTACTAGTCGCCCTCGGTCGCATTATTTTCCTTTATTCCCCATTGTGCTAAATTTTCTTAGGGCAAATTTTGACCTATACAGATAGGACTTTGGAATAATTCTCTAAATATTTTTACTATTTAAAAGATGATGAATCAACAGAACATGAAAGATGATCAAAATTGAGATCCATCCTACTGTTAATTCTATAGCAACATAGAACAAATTAAGTAAAGATAAGAAAAATATATAAAGCACACGAATTAAAAGATATTAATCAAGTCGAGACTCAAATATATAGTATATTAGAAGATTAAGTATCCAACAAGAGAAATATAAATCATATAAGAGGAAATATATCCAAAACCTTGTAGCTTATTTGTTACTCAAGAATGCTAGAATACCTTGTGGCTTGCTATTTAAGATGTTGGAACTTATTTATTTTCAATATGTGTACCAGAATAAGTTTGGAAGTTGGAATTTTGGGGTTAATTACCTGTTGGTTTGCACGGTTTCCTTAGTCTCAATGTTTAATGTTTTACTATTTTAAATCTTCATATATGAAAGACGAAATACATAAACGACCCCTTCAAGTTGTCCTCAACAACCAACTGAACACCTCAACTGAGCCTATTTTCAGTTGGACACTTCTTATCCACTAAAGTACGACCTCGTGAACCCTTCACGTTGACATGGCAAAGTGTGTGCTTTATACTCAATTCTAAGCGCGTGAAATCCTCAAAATTAAGGGTTTTTTTTCTTTCTTTTAAATTTAACTTTATTTATGTGGGTCCCATTATATTTTATTTTCCACACATTAATTTCTCTTTCTTCCCAAAATATTCCATCTTCACCAAACCTCTTCTTCACCACATCTAAATCAAACAAAATCCACATTTTTAAATTTTAATCAGTTACAACAATAAATAATCTGATCCATGAATCCAGTAACTAAATAATTGAGGTTGGCATATCTCTTTGGATAGGAAAAGTTAATACAAACTTAGCCTCTTTTCTTCCTTTCTTCTTAATAAAATCACCTTAACTCACCATCAAACCACCATAGGGGGAAGGAAACTTTTTTAACATCTGATCCTGATTGAGTTTACCAAAAAAGGCAGAGTTGTTGCCTCCTTGTCTATTCTCATTGCAGTAGAAAGAAAATTAAAAAAAATAATCTCCATTGCACAGATTTCTTCATTTTGACAATGGAGGATATGACTGATGCACAAGAAGATGAAAGGGAGGGGAAGGGGGAGGGGATAGGGATAGTGCTGCTATTTACAAAAGTAAAGGAAGAATGTTTCTATTTCATTTTTAAGGTATTTTCTTTTTTTTTTTACACTATGTGTCAATTTTTTATTCCAATTGATATGTGTCATTTTTTAATTGGCTCATTTGACACATCATTGGCAAGTGTAGCTCACGCATAGAGTCTTCAGCACTCGGGTGTTTACTTGATACACTTAATAAATACTTGAAGTGTTTAAATGGTAAATGGATCAGTTGGGGTGTTCAGCTGGTCGTTAAGGACAACTTGAAGGAGTCGTTTATGTATTTTGCCTATATGAAAATATATTTAATCAATACGGTTTGATATTATTTGGGTTTATTTTTATAAATTTAATAATCTACCCTAATTATTTGGTACGGTTATAGATACATATAAAACCCTATAATTTTATGATAAAAAACTTAATAACTAATTTGGTACGATATGGTTCAATCGATTTAATCGGTTTTTAAAGATCCATTAGTACCCCCAATGTCACAATCCGAATTTTCCACCATCGGGACTGTGATGGCCCCTAATATCGCACTCGCTAGGCAAGTCAACGTTAGAGTTTCATTAGCCTTTTTCCTTTACATTTCATAGATTAAAATTTAACAGACTAAATCAAGTAGAATTAAAAGCGGAAATACGTAAACAACCTTTTGTCTATTCACATTACCGTAACTATTACTACTACGACCCAGAGTCTGGTATCGCAATCCATGAACATACTACGAATTACTATAAATATTGGTCTGAAAGAAATTACATCTATCTCGAAAGAAAAGAAAAATAAGAATGTAAAAACATAGGAGGGGACATCAGGGCCTGCGAATGCCAGCAGGACTACCTTGGGTCTCCTAGATGAAATGTCTGCAACCGACTTCTCGATCAATCACTACCAGCTCCAAAATCAGTACGGAAAGTGCAGAGTGCATTATTAGTACAACCGACCCCATGTACCGATAAGTAATGAGCCTAACCTCGACGACGTAGTGACGAGGCTACGGCGGAGCAATTACAATATAACCTTCATATAGTATATAATAGAGCGAAAAGGAAGTATGGAACAAAATGAAATAGTAACTTGCAGCAAAATAAATACAGAACTCTAATATCTATCAGTACCCATCTATAACCAATCCTTAGGTGAGATGCAAAACTACAGAATAAATTCACAGCAGAAGAAGGATACATAAACAATAAACTGATGCGGCGCGCATCTCGATCCCACTATATAATCAGTAATAATATGAACATTCACCCTTACTACTCCGTATCAAACCACCCTTATTCCTCCTGTTGCGGCGTGCAACCCGATCCCACAGTACAATAACAATCCACCCTTATTACTCCTTAATATACCACCCTTATTCCTACTGTTGCGGTGCGCAATCCGATCCCACCAGACAATCACATTTCACCCTTATTCCTTCTCAATATATCACCCTTATTCCTCCTGTTTCGGTGTGCAACCCGATCCTACCATATCAGTACCAATCACACAAAAAGAACAGGAATTTTACAATTTAGTTCAAAACCCTCCACAATATTTAAGCCTCAAACCAAAGCAAACAGAAGGCCATACAATTATGAAACTTCTCTAAATTAATACTACACAACGAGACCAACCAAAGTATACCAGGAAAACACCGATAAACCACCTTAAACCTGTCACACCTCCTTTTTACCTACTGCACCCCATGAGGGGTATAATAAAGGGAGTTATTTCCAACTTGAAGTGACAATCGAAACGAAATTTATTTAAAAGATTCAAAGTCGCCACTTGGGAGATTTATGGTGTCCCAAGTCACCGGTTTAGAATCCCGAATTGAGAAAAAAAAATAACTCTGTTTAACAGTTCGCGAACCAGAAATCTGAGTAAGGAATTCTGTTAATCCGGGAGAAGGTGTTAGGCATTCCCAGGTTTCGTGGTTCTAGCACGGTCGCTCGACTGTCATATTTGACTTAATTATCTGATTTTTAAACAATTTTGAACCTATGTGAAAATTTTATCTTTTTAACCGCTTTTATTGTTTTTTTTATTAAGGAAGATTGCAACGTCGTTAAAACACGCCTTGAACCACGTCACATAAATGCACCCATAATTTTTGACATATTTTAACTTCGTTGGGATTTGAATTTGGGTCACATAAATGTGCACCCGAGCTTAGGAAAGTAATATTATTAAATACGAGCCTAAAGCAACTACGCGTTTGCACTTTATGAGGGCCATGGAGTTTGCGAAATGGCACGCCTCGAATCTAAGGATCAATTCATAATAAAAGAGGGCCACGCAATTTGTCATTTTTGTTCGGCACAGCACACCTCGAATCTACTCCACTTAAAGAATTAAAGATATTCATATTTAAAGCTAATTCGAAATTTATTACCGTAACTGCGTCACGGAAATTGTACCCGCGAAATAGAAACACCAAAGTAGAACAAATTAGTGGACCCATATTGCTGAACCCTCCAAGAGTATCTAAACATGTCATCATCTAACAGGAAAACTAACTCTTCAACGATCTTCCCATGCAGAAGCATTCTCGCTCTTCAGAATGCTTTCTCAATTATAAATTTAAATGTGCACCAAAACTAGCAAGAAAGCCAATCATGTACCCAGAAAAGGACAAAGGAACAAAATAGCCCGGTTAGCTCCCATTAACGACATATGGTGTTTCATCAACTCAAAGTAAAACACTATACCAACTATAACATGCTAAATCATACTACTGTTAAACTAACATGAAACTAAGTATGGACAAAGATGATATACCCGATGTTATCATTCAGCAAATACAATGGTTACGTCCGATTGATCACGAAGACATTCAATTTTGTGAGATAGCGCAGAAGAATTCTAAACCTTTATCACATCAGATGTTAAGAAAACTAGCTAAGACAAATGGATCAGAATTTCAATGAGTCGAAAGCCAATCGATCAAACTCAAAATGAAGCTACTACCTAAACATTTCATCTTTTCAGCTTGTTGCTTTCAAATATGTCGAACCAAAGAACAAACATGGCAGAATATCAATCAACACCACGGGACATCAAACAATCAAGCAGAGTATCAAATATATCTTCCGAGCATAAATTAATATTAAGGAAAGAAACAACAAGGGGAAAGATGGACCTGAAATGTGCTTTCCTTTAATGAGATTTCCAACAGTTACACCAGCAGAGTATAGCCACGATTACAATCAGCCTCGAGACAGCAATAAAACTCAAAAGGAACCACAAACCTCACCTCAATACACTGTTCATAAAATTCAATTGGACTGAACGACGGCCGGAACTCCAAACTCAACGGCATCTCAATCAAATTTCACGAACGAAAAATCAAAACAAGACTGCATTTCTCGTCTCCTTTTTTCTCTGATTTTCGAATTAAACCCAACTATAACAGAATGATTTTTGGGTTGAGCAATGGTGGTTTGCTGGTTTTTCGAGTGGGGTGTTCTGGTTGTTGCGTATGGCGATGGGTTACAAGGGTGGTCGTTGGGTGTTGTTCATGGAGGGGAAAAGGGCAGCTCTCACGGCTGTTTTGGACAGCAAAAAATGAGACGATGGCTGCTTGTCATCGAGCAGAAGAAGATCGACGTGGAGGGGTTCTCTTTGTGTTATAGCTGCTAGTCGTCTGTGAGCTTTGAACGGAGGGTCGTTGGGGTCAGAGGAGGTTACAGAACGTGGTGAGCTATTTGGAGAAGATGACATGAAGGGGGGGTCGTGTTTTGTTGCGAAGGCTCTTTTTCAGTCCTTCCTAGAGTTCATTACTCCTCTCCATGAAGAAAATGATAAGGTCTTAAGGTGTTAGCTCCAATGGAGGAGATGAGCTCGTGGGGGGGTGGGTCTCCTGAATTGCGGCTGCCCGTTTCTGATCCTTTCCTTCAGGCGTATATCCCCTCTATATAGAATAGAATCTATAGGTCTAGGGTTTTTAGGTGGGGAAATGGGTTTGGGTATTGGGTCGGGTTGACCCGGTTTGGACTGGGTTGGAGGAAAATTTGGGCTTATATAGTGTTTGGCCCAATTTGAATTTAAGACCAAGCCTTTTCAATTCCCTCTTCTTTTGTTGTTCTTTTCTTTATTTAATTAATTAAAAACCTAAACTAAATTCCTAAAACAATTCAAATTATAAAATTAAGCTAAATATCTAACTATGTAAAAATGATCATTTTTTGTGATTTTTTTTATTAATAACACAATTAACTCAATGTAATTAATTCCTAAATGCAAATTGAACCTAAGGTGATATGAAATTAAAATGTGACACTTTTTATGATTTTTCTATGATTTTAAAAATATTTAAAAAAATGTATGAAATGCAACTAAATAAAGAAAAACAACTAAAAATCAATAAAAATAATTTTAGTTTATTTTTAGGAGTTATTTTCATGTAGGGCAAAAATCACGTACTCACAGCTGCCCCTCTTTGTTCGAAAACACGAAGAGTTTTTATGCAAAGACAAAGTGAGCGGATACGAGCGATTTTTGCCCGTTTGAGTACTCCGTGGGAAGTATTTTTAAAAGATTTGACCGAACCTTGCTTCCGAGGTTGCCTACATATCCTTGGCTATAAAGGAATCAGGTCAGTGTAGTTCAGAAGTGAGTGAGATGATAGAGTACGCCGAGGTAAAGAGCCGGTCAAGGTGCCATTCCGCCAAGGTTCCGGTCCGCGGTCCTGTTATTACATCAAAAATCAAAATATTAAAAAGACTAACTAAGCCTGTCAACTATGAGTTACAAGATTCCTATCTATAAGTCTTCTGAAGCTTGATCTTGAGTCTTGTGTGGTTCTTCATGCAGACTTTAGATTTGAACCTTTATGCTTGCTAGTTGGAGGTGCTAGTTCATCATTCTTCAGCTCTTCGGATCAAGACCGGATATGCAGTGCTTGTGACCTCGGCCATGTCTTGAGCAAACCACATCTTTCATCAACTTCTGCATTTGGATCAACTTTTTGCCTTTCTCTTTTTTCTTTTTCTTTATTGTGACTAACTTCTGTTGATCATCTTGGACCGTTGACTCGCATTCTTGCCGCGAGCTTATTTTGTTGCTGACTTGCATTGCATTTTGAAGTGAATTCCCTTATCTCCAGGTAGGCACCTGATTGCCAATATTCGAACTGTCTTTCTTTGAACCTTGCTGCTTTCCCTTGAAATTTGTGCTATCTTCTTTTGAAACTTGAATTGCTTTCCCTTTATTCTCCAGGTGGGCGCATGATTTCTAAACTTGAACCGTCTTCCTTTGAACATTGCTGCTTTACCTTGAAACTTGAACTGTCTTCCCTTGTTCTCCAGGTGGGCACATGATTGCTGAAACTTTCTATGTTCCCTTGCTTTCCATGTGGGTACCTGCAATCAAAACAAACAAAACAACCAAAATTTTCTGCCCCAGTTTGCACTAGGAAGATTTGTGAGTTGTTAGCAAAATTGTAAACCACTTATACTGTTGATGCAATGCTGAGAGTAAACTAAAGACTAGACTAGGATATGCGTCTCCTACGAGTAAAACCAAGAAACTTTGACTAGCAAATATCTCTACTAAAATAAAACCTAAATGAACCAAACTAGGAAGTGCGTCTCCTAGGGGTGAATTTAATGACCAAGACTAGGAAGTGCGTTTCCTAGGGGTGAATTTAAATGAACAAGACTAGGAAGTGCGTCTCCTAGGGGTGAAATCTCAATTTAGGAAGTGCGTCTCATACAGGTGTATTTTGAAAGACTCAGACTAATAAGTGCGTCTCCTAGGGGTGAACTTCAATGACTTAAACTAGGAAGTACGTCTCCTATGAACTCTCAATTTAGGAAGTGCGTCTCCTAAAAGAGTAACTTGAAAGACCTTGATTAGGAAGTTCATCTCCTACAGGTAAAACTTCAACGAACCATACTAGGAAGTGCTTCTCCTAGGGCCGAACTTAAATGACTCAAACTAGAAAGTGTGTCTCCTAGGGGTGAAACCTCAATTTAGGAAGTGCGTTTCCTATGGGTGAAACTTCAATAACTCAAACTAGGAAGTGCGTCTCCTATGAATGAACTCTCAATTTAGGAAGTGCGTCTCCTAGGGGTGAAATTTCAATGATTCAAGCTAGGAAGTGTGTCTCCTATGAATGAACTCTTAATTTAGAAAGTGCGTCTCCTATGGGTGAAACTTCAATGACTTAAACTAGGAAGTGCGTCTCCTATGAACTCTCAATTTAGGAAGTGCATCTTCTAAAAGAATAACTTGAAAGACCTTGATTATGAAGTGCGTCTCCTATAGCTAAAACTTCAATGAACCAGACTAGGAAGTGCGTCTCCTAGGGCCGAACTTAAATGACTCAAACTAGGAAGTGCGTCTCCTATGGGTGAAACTTCAATGACTCAAACTAGGAAGTGCATCTCCTATGAATGAAATCTCAATTTAGGACGTGCGTCTCCTATGGGTGAAACTTCAATGACTCAAATTAGGAAGTGCGTCTCCTAGGGGTGAAATTTCAATGATTCAAGCTAGGAAGTGCGTCTCCTAGGGGTGAAACTCAATTTAGGAAGTGCATCTCCTAAAACAAAAATATAACCTACCCCGACTAGGAAGCGCATCTCCTAGGGGTGAAACTTCAACGATTCAAACTAGGAAGTGCGTCTCCTAGGGGTAAAACCTCAGTGACTCAAACTCATATGATCCAAACTAGGAAATGCATCTCCTAAATAGTAAAATCTCAGTTTAGGAAGTGCATCTCCTACAACAAAATATAACTTGAAAACCCAGACTAGGCGGTGTTTCTCCTAGGGGTGATATATGATCTTCTCAATAGCCTTTGCGTAAGCAGAATTTGGGCATTACACCTGAAAATTTCCAGTTTCCAAGCTTTGATATGAACATAGCTTTCATCCCTGTTTCAGACAAAGAAAATTTGTGAGTTTAAACATGGTGGTTGGTTTGTGGCTTTGACTTTGCGGCGATTGCTCCTTCACTTGCCATGATAACTTTGTTTTCACCTTGAAAGACATTGCTTGCTTATTGACTAACCAATTTCTTTGCCACCCTTATCACAGACAATACCTCTTCTCCGTTCAGACCCAATACCCTCTATCTGTTGCATTGCTCATGAACTGACATTTACCAAACCTTTGTGTTTTGCGTGAATCCCAAAGCACATCAGTTGCCACCCACTCAGTGCGTATGCTATTTTTTATTGACTTAAACCGCTGGCCTTGGCCTTGAGGTCTATTGCTCCTTAACTTGTCGTGATAGCTTTGATTTCCGCTTGGAAGACCTTGCTTGTCATTGGTTAACCTCTTTCTCTATCAACCCCCTCATAGAGAATACCTTTGATCCGTTCACCCAACATCCTCTATCTCTTGCATTGTTCATGAATTTATATATACCAAACCTTTGCATTTCATATGAATCCCAAAGCATGTTGATTGTTACCAACTCAGTGTCGTGTTATTCTTTCCTGACTTATGCCACTTTGATGTGCTAGCCAGATCCCGTTTTGTGCAATTGGAAAGCTGGTGGCAAATTTTAAAATCATTTCTCACTTGTTATGACCAGACTGACTCAGGAAGAGGAAGTAAACAAAACAAAAGGAACAGAGTAGAGGACAACGGAAAGAGATGATTCCTAACAAGAAAACTACAAAGTAGAAACCTATCAGATATGGATACCAACTCTAATAACCATGACATGCACATGTGGCCTATTATGTCAAGCAAATATGATGTTCATCTCTTATTATACCCCTAGACCGTGAAACTGGCTTCAATGCTCTGATTATCCAATCTGATTCATGATCCTTATTTGACTTGTGGTGCCCGAAGGGTTTTTACCATCAAGCCTCTCTCATTTTGTTCTTTATCTCAACTCACCGTTGCCTTATGGTGCCTATGAAGGTTTCACCAATAAGACTCTCTGATTTTGTTCTTCTCTTTGTTCAGAATGGAATGTTGCCCCTGATATGAATCACCTCTACTTGCTCGACTTGGCATCTCTCGAAGACTGATCAGAAGGTCTTCCTTTGGACCGTAATGTGGGCTTTTGGATAGGGTTAGAAAGAAAGGGTAGCAAAGGCTCAAAATAATTCAACATGGGTTCAAAATTACAACTTTCAGAATCAGATTTCCCACAACAACCACAACTTCTGACCCATTTTCTTTCTTGGGGACTTTTATTTCGGTGTGCCTGAACCCCAGAGAGAGGCTGCCTACGTACCCTTTCGGGATCAAGTCGAACGTAGTTCAGGTCATAGAAATTACTTTGTTGTTGTGATTTCTCTTTTCTTTTTCTTCCTCTTTCCATGCTTATGTTTACAAATTCTATCATTGATTCCAAAAGAGGGGTATGAAAGAAAATAAATGAGTCTCAAAGGGGTAACAAAGGATAGTGTTTAGATAACAGAACAAAATGCCTTCGTCATTCCAATCTTCAATATATGCCAAGTACAAGCAACACAATTAAACAAACCAAGGAAAACATTTGCAACATTTTGAGTACACCAGACTTGATAACCATATCCGCATATTTGCTTTCTACATCTGTTGAATTCAAGGCACCATTGGACAACACTCTCACTTTCCTTACCAGGAAAGGCCCCGGACAATTTGGTAAACTTGCCTTTAGGGTTTCTTTATCTTTTACTTGCCCCAGTTTCACATGGCTCGAGCTTCATATAATCTCAAAATATCCAAATCTGTTCTTATTTCCCTCAGGTGCCCCTATCATCTTCAAAATGGTTTCATTGCTTCCCGACTAAACTACCTTTTATAGATCAGACTGAGAATTATGCATGCATGTCATGTCACTAGAACCAGCATTAGACAACAGACAAGACAAAAGGATAGAAGAGAACTAAACAAAGAAAATGATTGGAAATAACAAAAGACCGGAATTTGCATTAGACAAACGGTGAAACGGTTCGTATAACAAAACAAGCAAAACAAACTGGAATACAACCCTAGAATGAACCTGAAACAAACTTGGACAACACTAAACAAACCACTACGACTAAACAGGCTAGACAAAATGAAAGGATAAGAGGGTTTGACCACAAGACAATATCCGGATTACAACCCTGAAAATAACCCGGACAACAGAAATGACAACAAAATAAACCACCAAAACTCCTCTCCAGCTGACCAAGAGATGGAGCGTCTTTCCAATTACCAAGCACGGAATCTTAGCCACTGAGTTCCGCATCAATATTGCCGAGACCGTTACCAATTTCAATATCATCAACTTCAGTCAACCAGTTCCCAAGAGGATTCGCGTGCTCCATGTCACTATCATTGACCACAATTACCCCTTCTTGAATCATTCTCTCTATTTCCCTTTTCAAAGAGTGACAATCTTCAATACTATGCCCCTGGACATTAGAGTGGTACATGCACCGCACAATATGATCAAAGCCTTTTGCATATGAGTCTGGAGTGTATCCGAGGAGTGGCTCAATCAGGCCAGAATGCTTTAACTTTTCAAACAAAATTGTGGAGGATTCTCCGATGGGCGTGAAATCACCTTTCTGCCTTTGTTTCCCTCCATCTGAGCCCAAACTCTCTAAAGCTTTCTTCCGTTCTTTTTTTCATTTTAGATAAGGAGGAGCGGTCTAGGGTAACGCCTGATTTGTATTGAAAGCGCCTCACAAAATCTTGGGCCAGGTCGCCCAATGTATGCCACTTACTAACATCTTGATGAGTATGCCAGTCCATAGCTACCCCAGTCAGGTTCTTACAGAAATATGCCATCATCAAGTCATCTTTCTCTTCAACAATTCTCATTTTACTGCAATAGACCCTCAGGTGGGCTACCGGATCTCCACACCCATCACACAAATTAAATTTTGGCACATTGAACCTCGTGGGCAAGCGGTGCTTTCGGGCCCCAGTATCAACCAACCCGATTCTGTTGTTGTCTGCCATTGCCTTTTGTCGTTGTGTTGTAGAGAATGGTTACTACTTTAAAACCACAAACCAACCACCTTTATGCTATGAATACAACAAAATGAAGCCATCACGTTAGCGTTAGGGTATTTAACATAAGATAATTTCACTTTACGTGCAATGCACCTAGCCACAGTTATCGGTTCTAAAATGACTTCGAGGGTACAAAAGGTCAGTTGGCATCATCCCAATTTGTTCATTTCAACCTCTCCTTTCTTTTCTTTCCTCGCCCTTCTTTAGCTCGCTCATTTTCCTTTCCCTTTCTTTCAGATTATCGCTCTTTTTTTTTTCCACCCCATAATTCCACCGACTTTTCTTTCTTTTTCTTGATTTTTCCCTTTTTTTTCTTTTTCTTTCTTTAAAAAAAAATAATTCGATCGAACCCTATGTAGGTTGCCTACGTATCATGACCCCGCATGAATCAGATCTTTGCGTAGTTCTGGAAGAACGAAAATAAAGCAAGCAATCCAACGTTCCTCTTTTTTTTTTTAATGATCACTCTAACGAAAAAAGAAGCAAATCTTTTTTTTTTTTGAATTTTCTAGACTTAATGTTCTATGACCTATTCTAAACTCAAGCTTAACGGGCATATTTTTTTTTTTGCTTTGCTTTTTTTCTTTTGAAACAAACACCCTACGTGAAATTATTAAGGAAAATCCCTATAAGGGAAAAAATATTTTTGACTTTTTTTTCTTCTTCTTGTTTTTAGGAAGAAAATCTAGAGAACAAGCCATCGAAAAATATTTTGAATTTTCATTTGATATCCTGACGCCAAATTTCAAAACAAGCAATGAAAAAGATAAAACAAAATATTTTTGTATTTCAATTTTGATTGTCTAAAGAAAAACAATTCTAATGATAGATAAAGTATTTTTATTTTTTGTACAATACTCTTTATTCCTAATGAAAACTAAAAGATTTTTTTTCATTTTTCACTAATTTCCCAAAGAAACACCTCAAAAGAAAATCTTTTCGGATTTTGGAATTAATACCTTAAAGAAAGCTTAAAAGAAAATTTCCTCTTTTTTTTAAATTTTAGTCCTAATATACTAAAGAAAACATAAAAACAGTTCATTTTAAGTCCTAGATATTAGCTGCCTAAAGGAAAAACAACCTAAAATTTTCTTTTTTCATTTCTAGAATTAGCATTCTAAAGAAAACTTATAACGGAAATATAAAATGCAACATTTTTTTTTTGGATTTTTGAGTTACACCACGCCTTTTCAAATACAAAATAAAAGTACAATAACAAAATACTTGACATTACTTATACAAAACTAAAAAGTAAAAGACGACATAAAAATAAAATAAAAATCTCCTCAAGCAACTTCTGAATGTAGTGGCTCTGGAGTATCTGTCATGCTCAAACTTCGATAAGTAAATTCAGACCTATATAAGAAAACATAAACCAATACTATGTGAGACAATAATATTCCCTATTAGACACATGCAAGACATGATTGCGATTATTTTTTTTTGTTTGCAAAATAACTTATTTAACCAAAAGATGGCTAAGAGTGCAAAATTTGGCTAAGACCCCGCAAAGCCAAGAACCTAAGATTTACTAGGAAGACCGGACCCTATGTGGGTTGCCTACGTATCCCTCCCCGGGAGACGAGAATCAGGTATGCGTAGTTCGGACAGATTGGATACGGGCGAAAAATTAAACAAAACAACTAACTTAAAGAAAATATTTTTTTTGTCTTTTCCTTGAAAATGATGAAATATGCCAACTCTTTTTTTTTTTGGATTTTCTTTTCCTTTTTTTTTTAATTTTTTGAAAAATGATAATAATGCAAAATCTTTTGAATTTTTCATTTTTTTTTTCTTTTTTGGTCTTTTTCTTAATAAAATGTAACAAAAATATAACTAGATCCCACTTGCTTTATTTTCACACTTCACCCTCTTTTTTTCTTTTTTTCTTTTTTCCTTTTTTTTTTTATTTTTTCATTTTTTCATTTGCCCTCAACTATCATTGGTCTGCCAAATGACCATTTTCCCCTTGAATAAATGCAATATTGTAGCACATAAGATGCATTAAGATGGTCTGTTATTTCGAGTACCTGTCCTAGACGGACCCAACCCCTGTGTTGAGTCCCCTAATTCAAAATGCACATGATGCAGATAAGTGTTCCTACTAGGGATCCGGCATGAGGCTGAGTTATTCTAATTTCAAAACCTGGGTATATGTTCTAGACTGTGTACCCAAGCGGACAACTTGAGTTGAGGAGGGGGCTACGTACCGGGAACCAAAAGGCCATCCGGCTTAGTAACTTGTCTGGCCTCTTTCTTATTTCAAGGTATGACACTAACAGAATAGGGAGTCTCGACCAACGAGCATATCCCCGGAGACGAGAAGAGAAGGGTTTCGTAGCAGTTTTATATACACAGTTCAAATAATATCAAAGCGGTAAAAAGCAATATTTTGCACATTAGGTCCAAACATGTAATAAAATCAGACAACAAACAAAGCCAAATACAACAACTATTCCAAGCTCGAATTCTAGAACCCTGAACCGAAGTTCTGGGTTCTTTTCCCCAGCAGAGTCGCCAGAGCTGTCACACCTCCTTTTTACCTACTGCACCCCGTGAGGGGCGTAATAAAGGAAGTTATTTCCAACTTGAAGTGACAATCGAAACGGGATTTATTTAAAAGATTCAGAGTCTCCACTTGGGAGATTTATGGTGTCCCAATTCATCGATTTAAAATCACGAATCGAGGAAAAAAAAAGACTTTGTTTAACAGTCCGCGAACTAAAAATATGAGTAAGGAATTCTGTTAACTCGGGAGAAAGCATTAGGCATTCCCAGGTTCCGTGGTTCTAGCACGGTTGCTCAACTGTCATATTTGGCTTAATTATCTGATTTTTAAACAATTTTGAACCTATGTGCAAATTTTATCTTTTTAACCGATTTTATTGTTTTTTTTTAATTAAGGAAGATTGCAACGTCGTTAAAACACGTCTTGAACCACGTCACATAAATGCACCCGTGATTTTCGACATATTTTAACTTCGTTGGGATTTGGATTTGGGTCACATAAATGTGTTCCCGAGTTTAGAAAAGTAATATTATTAAACACGGGCCTAAAGCAACTACGCATTTGCACTTTGCGAGGGCCATGGAATTTTCGAAATGGCACGCCTCGAATCTAAGGATCAATTCATAATAAAAGAGGGCCACACAATTTTTTATTTTTATTCGGCACAGCACACCTCGAATCTACTCCGCTTAAAGAATTAAAGATATTCATATTTAAAGCTAATTCGAAATTTATTACCGTAACTGCGTCATTGGGAATTGTAACCGCGAAATAGAAACACCAAAGCAGAACAAATTAGTGGACCCATATTGCTGAACCCTCCAAGAGTATCTAAACATGTCACCATCTAACAGGAAAACTAACTCTTCCACCAACGATCTTCCCATGCAGAAGCATTCTCGCTCTTCAGAATGCTTTCTCAATTATAAATTTATATGTGCACCAAAACTAGCAAGAAAGCCAATCATGTACCCAAAAAAGGACAAAGGAACAAAATAGCCCGGTTAACTCCCATTAACGACATATGGTGTTTCATCAACTCATTTATCAACTCACAGTAAAACATTATACCAACTATAACAAGCTAAATCATACTACTATTAAACAAACATGAAACTAAGTATGGACAAAGATGATATATCCGACGTTATCATTCAGCAAATACAATGGTTACGTCCGATTGATCACGAAGACATTCAATTTTGTGAGATAGCGCAGAAGAATGCTAAACCTTTATCACATCAGATGTTAAGAAATTAGCTTAGACAAATGGATCAGAATTTCAATGAGTCGAAAGCCAATCGATCAAACTCAAAATGAAGCTAATACCTAAACATTTCATCTTTTCAGCTTGTTGCTTTCAAATATTTCGAACCAAAGTACAAAACATGGCAGAATATCAATCAACACCACGAGACATCAAACAATCAAGCAGAGTATCAAATATTTCTTCCGAGCACAAATCAATATTAAGGAAAGAAACAACAAGGGGAAAGATGGACCTGAAATGTGCTTTCCTTTAATGAGATTTCCAACAGTTACACCAGCAGAGTATAGCCACGATTACAATCAGCCTCGAGACAGCAATAAAACTCAAAAGGAACCACAAACCTCACCTCAATACACAGATTATAAAATTCAATCGGACTGAACGACGGCCGGAACTCCAAAATCAACGTCATCTCAATCAAATTTCTTGAATGAAAAATCAAAACAAGACTGCATCTCTCGTCTCCTTTTTTCTCTAATTTTCGAATTAAACCCAACTATAACAGAATGATTTTTGGGTTGAGCAATGGTGGTTTGCTGATTTTTTGAGTGGGGTGTTCTGGTTGTTGCGTATGGCGATGGGTTACAGGGGTGGTCGTTGGGTGGTGTTCATGGAGGGAAAAGGGCAGCTCTCATGGTTGTTTTGGACAGCAGAAAATGAGACGATGGCTGCTTGAAGTCAAGCAGAAGAAGATCGATGTGGAGCGGTTCTCTTTGTGTTATAGCTGCTAGTCGTCTGTGACCTTTGAACGGAGGATCGTTGGGGTCAGAGGAGGTTACAGAACGGGGTGAGCTGTTTGGAGAAGATGACGCGAAGGGGGGGTCGTGTTTTGTTGCGACGGCTCTTTTTCAGTCCTTCCTAGAGTTCATTACTCCTCTCCATGAAGAAAATGATAAAGTCTTAAGGTGTTAGCTCCAATGGAGGAGATGAGCTCGTAGGCGGGGTGGGTCTCCTGAATTGCGGCTGCCCGTTTCTGATCCTTTCCTTCAGGCGTATATCCCCTCTATATAGAATAGAATCTATAGGTCTAGGGTTTTTAGTTGGGGAAATGGGTTTGGGTATTGGGTCGGGTTGACCCGGTTTGGACTGGGTTGGAGGAAAATCTGGGCTTCTATAGTGTTTGGCCCAATTTGAATTTAGGACCAATCCTTTTCAATTCCCTCTTCTTTTGTTGTTCTTTTCTTTCTTTAATTAATTAAAAATCTAAACTAAATTCCTAAATCAATTCAAATTGTAAAATTAAGCTAAATATCTAACTATGTAAAAATGACCATTTTTTGTGATTTTTTTATTAATAACACAATTAACTCAATGTAATTAATTCCTAAATGCAAATTGAACCTAAGGTGACATGACATTAAAATGTGACACTTTTTATGATTTTTCTATGATTTTAAAAATATTAAAAAAAATGTATGAAATGCAACTAAATAAAAAAAAATAACTAAAAATTAATAAAAATAATTTTTATTTATTTTTAGGAGTTATTTTCATGTAGGCCAAAAAATACGTGCTCACAAAACCGATAATGAAATGCAATGAAACTATGGAATAGTTAATACCTTTAATAAAGAAAACAATATCTAACAAGAAGCAATTACACATGGAAACACCATTGAGCATGTAGCAGTTAAGACAGGAAGACAATATATTAAGAACGAGGAAAGAAACAGGCTAAACAGATAATTTGGTGGCGAATAGGTACTCGTCACCTCACCTATACGCCACACACATGGATTTCCACATAGAAAATAAGTCGGGGATCCCTAATCCCTCAAGTCAAAGTTAGACACAACACTTACCTCAATCCAACGACCAACTCAATGCTCAATTACCGCTTTTCCTCTAGTTTTCACCTCCGAACCACTCGTATCTAGTCAAAATTAACTTAACAACATCAATTATCGCTAAAGAAATCAAGTCCAATACATAATTATAAATTTCCCACTATTTTCCCCAAAAAGTCAAAAATGACCTCGGGCTCGCTTGGTCAAAATCCGAAATTCGGACCAAAATTCGACTATCCATTCACCCCCGAGCCCGGATATACAATTGGTTTTGGAATTCGATCTCAATTTGAGGTCTAAATCCCTAAATTTCGAAATTCCTAAGTTCTACCCAAAAATCTGCAATTCCACCATGAAAACCCTAGATTCTAGGTTGAAATCCTGTTAAAAGAAGTGAAAGATTGAAAGAAATAAGTTAAGATTCACTTACCTATAATTTGGGGAAGAAATGGTCTTTGGAAAATCGCCTCTTAAGGTTTAGGTTTTGAAAAATGGGAGAATGAATGAAAAATCCCGTCCAAAATCGTTTTTGAATAGTTGGAGGTATCACATTTGCAATAAGGGGTTCGCAAATGCGAACCCCACAAATGCGAACATCCCTTAGCACATGCGAAGAATGTCCTGGGTCTGATACCATCGCAAATGCGAACAATTGTTCGCAAATGCGGACGGTGCTTATCACAATTGCGCTAGTGAGCTTCGCAATTGCGAAGGTCTCTTCCCAGCCCTTCTACTCGCAAATGCAAAATTTCTTGGCAAATGCGAGGCTCGCATTTGCGAGCTAGACTTCGCAAATTCGAAGTCTGCAGACCTGAAGCATACCGGCAAAATTTCTTAAGTCCAAATCACTCCGTAGCCTATCCGAAACTCACCTGAGCCTTCGTGGCTCCAAACCAAACATGCACACAAGCCTTAAGACATTATGCGAACTGCTCGTGGGATCAAATTAGCAAAATAACATATAAAACTACGGATTTAACACCAAAACACATGAAATTCTTAAGAATACTTTGAAATTCCTATTTTCACAACCGGACGCCCGAATCACGTCAAATCAACTCCATTTTTTTTATCAAATTTCACAGACATGACTTAAATATTATATTAAACTTGTACAGGGCTCCGAAACCAAAATACGGGCCCGATAACAATGAGATCAAACGTTAATCAATTTCTTTAAATCATTAGAATTTCAATATTATAATTTTCATCAAAAAATTCATTTCTCGGGATAGAGACTTCGCAATTCGATTCCGGGCATATGTCTAGGTTCTATATTTTAATACAGACCCACCGGTACTGTCAAAATACGAGTCCGAGTCTGTTTATACAAAACATTGACCGAAGTATACTAAATCAACTTTTAAAGGCAAAAATTATTATTGTTCTCAAATTTCCACATAAAGGCTTTCCGGAAATGCGCCCGGACTGCGCACGCAAATTGAGGAGAAACCAAAATGAGGTTTGAAGACCTCGGAATACCGAATTGGATTCTAAAACCAATGGCGGATTTAGGATTTTGAGGTCGTGGGTGCTCACCTCCTTCAACATAAAGTTGCTAGCAATCGATAGTATATGTGCACAACTATTCGAATGCAAGAGTAAAAAGAGTTAATGTGAAAACAACTAATAATATTATATCATTACCAACAAATACTTTTCGTCACAAGTCATAATGAACTATTAATAGTATTATCATAACCAAAAAAGACTTCTAGTTACAATTCACAACTGTGATCGACGGCTTTTCATATTTTGAAAACGATGAATAATGGCATCTTTGTTCACAGTTGAGAATATCTTACGCTCTACATCACAAACTATATTCTGATTTTGAGATTGTTGTGAATGACCGGAGAGTTTCCTAATTATTTCGTCTACTTTGTTCTTCATTTTTCCCTTCTCTACGTTCCTAATAAGCAAAAACTCAAGAAGGGTTTAGTTTTAAAGTTTTCTAGAAACAGTGCCTTTCTTATTCCTAAATCTAATTAATACTATAATAAAACCTAAAGGTGAAAGGAAATAGGAAAAGGAGAAAAAAAACCAAAAAGGAAAATTTAGTTCAAAGGCAAGGAAAAGCTAAAACAACCGTAAAACCTAAAGGGAGGAGGAAAAGTGAAAAACTTTTCCACAAAAGACAAAATACTGACATTAAGACAAAACGTTAACAAAATATAGAGAGTTGCCGTGACAGGATTCGAACTTGGGTATTTGCACTAAGGAAAAGCTTTAACTCCCGCATCAGAACCACAGCACCCATCAGCCATTTTGTTTATTGGGTGCTCGCTAAAATATTATATTCAATATCTTATATTTTTATTATAGCAATACATAATTTATGTTAAGGTTAATGGGTGCTTAAGCACCTTAAATTAGTATGTAAATCCGCCCCTGTCTAAAACGCAAGATGACCTTTTGGGTCATCACACCCAACTTCTATTGGTTTAATAAAGAGCAAGGAAAAGAAATTGGGCTCACGCGCACAGGAGTTGGACGGCAAGGCAAAATGGTAAAAATAGCACGGGCTAGCCAGTTTTCGGACTGGTCATTCAAAAATAACCAGCGTTTGCAAAATCATTAAAAAATAACCACTATACGACAACACTGCGCACGGAATAGATACGAGGCTTGATCCAAATCACCTTCTGAAAGATTATTATTTTTTGCCTTACCTTGAACTTACCGGTACATTATTAAATTTGTCAAACTAGCCAGTACAACATAAGCCTATATATTCATGGTATTTTGGACTATCTTTTCTAAATTTGGCTGACGGAGTTTTTTGATATTTGTACTGGTTGGAAGAAGCGGGTATCCTATGGAATAATTGAGCTACGCGTAAACTAGCTCGAACATTACAATCATAAAAAAAAAAAGTTGACTGGTCTAATCTTGGGGAATATGCTGCGGGCGAAATATCTTCAAAAATAAAGTATTCACACGGTTGAAGCTAATTCAATTCTCTACATTATTATATCTCCTAAGTCCTAACACTATTCAACTCCGTCAACACCCTCAAGAACAAGGACTACGAACTCAGTTACGTTAGCTGAGAGAAAGAGGATATGATTTCACTAAATTATTGAGATAAAGAACATGCAGCACGTTGATCTCCAAATTAAGTGCAACCACTGACTATAGTGAACCTTAGATAGCAACACCAACAAACAACTTATACGCATGGGGCATTTTCGTTCTTTGATAGTCTATAAGTCAATTATGGGGCATGCCCACATGTGGTGTATATCACTTGCTACAGTTCAATTTTCACTAGCTCATCTACAATGATATTATGATCTTACAAGTCATAATTAGCTTGGAATGTTCATGGTTCAGCAAGTGGATCACTATTCAACTCCACAAAGACGAGATACTCAGCTAGCCGATTTTGATTGTATAGGAAATGGTCCAAAGAGAGAAAAAGGAAAAAGAAATTGGTGTACGCGAACAAAGTTCCACATGAAAAGTAAAAGGGATAAAGATTCTACTTATAAGGTGTAGTAGTATTTTCAAAATAAATAAAGTCCAAGTGTCAATATGCATGTAAGCCTTCTAGAAGCTATGGACAAATGGCTTACTTTGTCCAAATGTCCTTCATGCAAGATGTGTGGCAATTTGTAAAGAAAATTGAGGACAAGTGTATGGACACTTGTCCATATTTTAAACTAATTATAAGCCTATAAATAGGCACTCATTCCCTAATGATGAAAAATAAGAATTGCTTCCAATTTCTAATTCTTCTCTCCCTTACGCCTCTGTTCATTCTTTCCAATTTAGTTGGTCTTATTTTTTAATTGCTGGATTTGAAAATTAATATTTTGCTGATTCCTGTATCCTCCTTAATAGAGGTAGGCTTATTTAATCATGGGAAAATATTTCACATTGCTGAAATAGTTTCTTAGGACAGTGCCTAGCACGACTCAAGCCAGTTGGAGTATTTTCGCTTATAAATAATTCTATTGCAGTATTATTATTGTTGTTATTTTCCGGTGTTATTTCCCTACATAAGGAGTTGAATGCTTTTAATGGTGAAGCCTTCTGGGAAAAACAGTGCGGGCTTACCCAAAGCAGATAATATTACATCATGTTAAGAATATCTTTAAGCTATTTTAGTCCAACAATATCAAGAGACAATATAATTTAGTAGGACTATGAAGGTGCGGAGTGCGGCCTAGGGGACCGACTCAATGCCTTTGTCTGTCTATGGGATTTACGACCCTTACTCGTAGCTTTAAAGACACATACACAACTTTTGGACTTCGGTAATCGTAAATACTCAGGATCACGTGGGTGATGCACAATTAATTTCCAATTTAGCTTGAAAAGAAATTATTGAGTGTGTGTGAACAAAGCCCTATATTGAAAGTAAAAAGGAAAAAATGCTATTTATAATGAGTTAGATATTCTTAATGGCATGAGATCTTTTGACAAAAAAAATCGTATATGTTAGCTAAACTGACAATATCATACCATATTAAAGAATATTTTTAATCCGTTTTACCCAACGAAAGAGAGAATGACTTCACTGATTTATTGTGACAAAGAACATCACATTGATCTTTAAAGTGCAACCACTGACTATAGTGAGCCTCTGTGAGCAACCACCAACAAACAACTCCAAAAATACACATGGGGCATTTTGGTTCTTTAATTCTTTTTGAAAGTCAATAAGTAAATGAGGCATGTCACATTTGTTGTATTCCACTTGCTTCAATTCAATTCTAATTAGCTCATCTTAGCAAATAACGCGTAGAGGATGAAATAAATTATGCAATCTACTTTTTGGATTAAAAAATGAACCCTAAGGGTATAGTTTACCTTTTATGTTATAACACCATTATTATGGTCATATTTATTTATTTTTTATTATGATGATCATATTTATTGAGGAATGTGTGGAGGGGGAGGGATTATACTGGGTTTTTTGTTGTTAGTATTGCGGTTGTTGTTGTCGTTATTGTTGTTGTAATAGTATATTTATTGAGGAATCTGTGGAGGGAAAAGAGTTATTATGCTTTCTAGTGGTTGATGATTGAACAAGTTTAAGAAAATGGAGTAATCATTCTTTTCATTTTTTGGTAATTAAAAAGTGAAAAATTTACAGTTCATGACAAAAGATGGAACAAAAAAAAAAAGACAACATTGTTAACACTGGACAGGTAGTCCCAGTAGAGTAATCATTCTTTTCTTCACTTAAATGTCACTTAGGCTTGTGGTGTCAATACAGTATAGGGAGATACTGTATAGTCGGTCTTAAAATAATAGCAAATATATATATATATATATATATATATATATATATATATATATATATATATATATATATATATATATATATATATATATATATATATATATATATATATATATATATATATATATATATATATATATATATATATATATATATATATATATATATATATATATATATATATATATATATATATATATATATATATATATATATATATATATATATATATATATATATATATATATATATATATATATATATATATATATATATATATATATATATATATATATATATATATATATATATATATATATATATATATATATATATATATATATATATATATATATATATATATATATATATATATATATATATATATATATATATATATATATATATATATATATATATATATATATATATATATATATATATATATATATATATATATATATATATATATATATATATATATATATATATATATATATATATATATATATATATATATATATATATATATATATATATATATATATATATATATATATATATATATATATATATATATATATATATATATATATATATATATATATATATATATATATATATATATATATATATATATATATATATATATATATATATATATATATATATATATATATATATATATATATATATGTATATTAAATATAAAAATTATACAAATTTTATTTACTTTTTCGATTACAAATATAAATAGTTTCTGGTGCAGTCTAAAAGTGAAAAAAGCCATGCAATATATGTGTATTTTCGAGTTTGTGACTTCACCTGCGACTAATGAAGTTTGGTAGGCATTGAACTGTTGGGTAAAATTTGTTAGTTTACAAAAGTCTAGGTTGATGCCATGTCAGAGGAAGAACAAATGAAAGAAAGAAAAACTAAAAGAAGTTAATAATTTTGAAGTGGCAAAAGTTGGAAAATCTATAAGCAAAAGAAGTTCAAGTGATAAAACATGCCATTAGATTTTGGGTTTTAAAAAAAAAAGTTTAGGAGCTTTTTGACAGGAAATCCTAGAGCTTTACCAGTCTATTGCCATGTTAAGAAAAAGATGAAAAAAGAAAAACATTTTCAATAAATTTTGAAAAAGCAGGCAGTGGGTGCCATCATTTAAAGAACAATGGACGTAAGGTGTGGAAACAATGAAAACTTTAGAAGGAATTCAGGGAAATGATCGATACTCATAGGCCCTGTCTAGTTACTCTTCTTGAAACTAGAATGGACAACCATGCTGGTTTACTCAATGACTTTGGTTTTTCGGACTTGATAGAAGTGTCGGCTGAAGGGCAATCTGGTGGCATAGTGATAATGTGGAACCATGAGATTGTTAGTGTTCACAATGCTGTACGTAGGAATCAGGAGATACATGCAACAATTGAGGTTAATCCTATTCGAAAGAAATGACTTTTTTCTTCAATTTATGCTAGTACTAAGGTTCATAATAGGAACTTAATGTGGGAAAACCTTGAACACATTAGCAAAGTCTATAAAGGCCCTTGGATTGTTGGAGGTGATTTCAATGATGTTATATCTGTAAATGAGAAGTTTTGTGGTAGACATATCAAAGACAGTAAGGCTAATTTCCTTTGGTCAAATATTAACTCTTGTAACCTTCTAGACTTAGGTTATAAGGGTTGTAAGTATACATGGTCGAACCATAGACATGACAAGGGTCTCATTATGGAACGATTGGATAAAGTTTTAGGTAATGAAGATTGGTTAGAATTATTCCCTAAAAGCTCAATAATCCATCTACCCATAACACACTCGCACCATAACCCCCTCCTTATTGAATTAATTCCTAAAAATAGAACTAATTACAACGCTCTTTTTAGATTAGAAACATTCTGGTGCAAGCATCCTGATTTTCTTAATTTTGTTGATAAAAATTGGACTAAAACTGACTATTTGAAATGTAATCAAATTTGCTTAACAACATTAAGACTTGGAGGAATAATACTTTTGGTAACATTATGGGAAAAAAAAGGAAGATTCTAGCTAGATCACAAGGAATCCAAAACTCCCCTAAATATACCTCTAGTTTTTTCCTCCAACAATTAGAGAAAGATTTAACTAGGGAGTATAATGATTTCTTAAAAATCGAGGAAGACTATTGGAAACTTCGTTCAAGGATTTCTTGGCTTAATGAGGGAGACACAAACTCTAAATTTTTCCATATTGTGGCTACTAATAGGAGAAGAAGAAACAAGATCAATTTCTTTAAAGATAGCAATGGCAATTGGATAAATGACCATGCACAAACTATGGCTCATGTTCTAAACTACTTTGAACACTCCTTCAAAACTACTCACTCTTCTAATAAGTGGATAAACCATTTAGGATGCATCTCCTCAAATCAAAAAATAAACCTTACATCCTTAGATGCCCCTTTATTAGATAGTGAAATTAAAAGAGCTTTGTACTCCTTCAAACCCTTTTAAGCCCCTAGACCGGATGGCTACATCCCTTTTTCTTCCAAAAATATTGGAAAATTATAGGTCAATCGGTTACAAAGCTTTGTCATAATATTTTCCATACTCAAAATATCCCCAAAGAGATCAACATGACCTACCTATGCCTTATCCCTAAAATTCCCAATGCTAATAAGGTCACAAATTTCAGACCAATTGGTCTTTGTAACATTGTCTACAAAATTATTACAAAAATTCTCTCTAATAGACTAAAACCCTACCTTGATATCTTAATAAGCCCCTTTCAAGCTACCTTCATGAAAAATAGAAGAGCTTCTGATAATGCAATCATAATCCAAGAGATTATTTCAAAGATTAATAAAATAAAAGGAAAACAAGGCCATATGGTGTTAAAGATTGACCTTGAAAAAGCTTTCGATCGTTTAGAATGGTCTTTTATCCACTATACCTTGAATTTCTTCAATTTCCCTCCTAAATTTTGTAAAATTTTACTTAGTTGCATCTCAACTAGCAGTATATCCGTTTTAGTAAATGGTTCTGGCACTAAATATTTTGAACCTAGTCGAGGCATCAGGCAAGGTGACCCCATATCACCATATATTTTCATACTTTATCTTGAAATGCTGACTAGATACATTAACCACCAAGTTGACATTAGGAATTGCGATCCAATCTCCTTGAAAAAAAATAGCCCTAGCTTCTCACATCTTTTTTTTTTTCCGATGATCTTACCCTTATGGCCAAGGCTAACAACAAATCTTGTCATGCTATAAAATATGGACTTGACCTTTTTTGTAACCTTTCTGGGCAATGCATCAACAACACAAAATCAAAAATCCACTTCTCAAAAAATTACCCCCCAAACCTCATTAGTTCCTCCTCGAATGCCCTAGGCATAAAGAGTTGTAACCATTTTGGTAGTTACCTAGGATTCCCCGTTCTGAACAATTCACCTAGACCTAAGGACTTTCAATTCATCATTGATAAAATGAGGTCTAGGCTAGCTTCATGGAAATTAATTTTTTTTAACTTAGCGGGTAGAACCACCTTAGCTAACTTTTGCCTTAATTTCATTTCTAATTACTATATGCAATATTCCCTCCAACCAAAGGATACTCTCAATAAGATTGACAAAACTCAAAGGGATGTTGTATGAGGCAGCACGACTGAAAAAAGAAAAATTCACCTCATTAGTGTAGATAAATAACACCGGAAAATAACAACAATAATAATACTGCAATAGAATTATTTATAAACGGAAATACTCCAACTGGCTTGAGTCGTGCTAAACACTGTCCTAAGAAACTATTTTAGCAATGTGAAATATTTTCCCAGGATTAAACAAGCCTACCTCTATTAAGGAGGATACAGGAATCAATAAAATATTAATTTTTAAATCCAGCAATTAAAAAATAAGACCAACTAAATTGGAAAGAATGAACAGAGGCGTAAGGGAGAGAAGAATTAACAATTGGAAGCAATTCTTATTTTTTATCATTAGGAAATGAGTGCCTATTTATAGGCTTATAATTAGTTTAAAATATGGACAACTGTCCATACACTTGTCCTCAATTTTCTTTGCAAATTGCCACACATCTTGCATGAAGGACATTTGGACAAAGTAAGCCATTTGTCCATAGCTTCTAGAAGGCTTACATGCATATTGACACTTGGACTTTATTTATTTTGAAAATACTACTACAATCCCCACATATTTTCAAAAAATTCATAAAAGAGGAGTAAGATTTTGCTGGATTTGTATGGTACAAATGTAATAGGTTTGGTGTCTTCTGAACTATGAACCAAACTTAGATCAATAAAATTTAACTCACAGAATTACTGGTAAAATATAATATTTCTATGAACCAATAATTCTTATTGTAAGTCAGAGATTTTATCAATCACATTTTGACCCCCGGTAATTTTACTGTTCAATGCGGTTTTGCGCCCAATAGGCCATGTGCGTGCCTGGTTATTTATGAGAGCTCTAGAGACTAGGCTAAAATCTCATAGGAGCGGCCCACTCCACTCTCATATAGGTAAATTCATCAAGTGTATAATGCTTTTAAATACATCATCCATTAAGGACTATGAATTTCATTAAGAGTTATAACTCAGCCTCTCAATTAGTAGCAGTCAAGCACTCTCTTTTAGTGCATCAGTGCCAATATTGACTTGTTATTACCCATATGAACTTACTTCATGGATCTCCAATCACATAGGTTGGGTTACCATCTCTATTGATAATATGTCGGCCATAACCCCATCTCTTTTGAGGTTTGAAGAATTAATTTTCTTCCCACGGGTTTAGTCAGAGGATCGGCCAAATTTATCTCTGACTTCACATAGTCAATGGAAATTATTCCATCTCTCAACAGCTGTTTTATGACATCATGTCTCAGTTTCATGTGTCTACTTTTACAATTATAAGATTTATTCTTTGCAATAGCTATTGCTGCTTGACAATCACAATGCATAGACGCAGTAGGCAATACGTCATTTATCAAAGGGATATTGGCTAAGAAGTTTCTTAGCCACTCAGCCTCAGTACCAGCTAACTCCAGAGCTACAAACTCTGATTCCATAGTCGATCTAGCAATGATCGTATGTTTAGCTGATTTTCACGATATTGCACCACCACCGAGAGTGAATACATAACCACTAGTGGATTTTGTCTCATCTGAATCAGAGATCCAGTTTGCATCACTGTACCCTTCTAAAGTAGAAGAAAATCTACTATATAGGATACCATAATTCATGGTTCCTCTCAGATATTTCATTAATCTATCTAATACAGATAGAAATAGTTTTGTACTTTGTACAATATTTAAATTTGTACTAAATATAAGCATGTCATCAACATATAGACATATTATCACATAATCATTGTTTACCACTTTAGTATAAATACATTTATCCACCTCAACTGAAGAAAAACCCTCTCTCAGTAAGACTTGTTCAAATTTCTCATACCACTGCTTAGGAGCTTGTTTAAGGCCATAAAGAGATTTAATTAATTTACAAATTTTATTTTCTTGTCCAGGAATGACACAACCTTCAGGTTGAACCATATAAATTTCTTCTTCTAAATCACCATTCAAAAAAGCAGTTTTGACATCCATTTGGTGGATAAAAAGCTTATGGATTGAAGCTAAGACAATTAAAACTCGAATAGAAGAAATTGTAGTCACTGGTGCAAATGTATCAAAATAGTCTATATTTTATTTTTGACAAAAATTCTTTTGCTACTAACCGAGCTTTATATTTATCTAAAGATCCATCAGGATTATATTTCTTTTTGAAAATCCATTTACAACCAATAGGTTTTGCACCAGGAGGTAAGTCAGTTAAAATTCATGTATTATTTTTCATAATAGAATCAATTTTAACTTTTATTGCTTCTTTCCAATATTTAGCATCTGAAGAAGATATAGCTTCAAAATAATTTGATGGTTCATTATCGACAAGAAAAGTTTGAAAATCATTTCCATAAGAAAAATATTCTTTCCTAGGCCTTTTGCTCCTTCTCAGTTCCTCATTAGAGATAATTTCATTATTTATTTCAACAGGTTTATGAGAAATTTTATCAGATAATGGATAAATATATTCAAAGAACATCACTTTTTAAAACAAGAAATCTATATGTAGCACTATGTTCAGCATATCCAATTAGCATGCAATCTGTGAGCACGTGATTTTTGCCCTATATGAGAATCACTCCCAAAAATTCAAAATAAAATAGTTTTGGTTTGTGTGTGATTTTTGTGAATTTTGCGTGTGATTTTTGTGAATTTTGCGTTATTTTTCTTTTATTGTTTGTATTTGTCTGTGCGTGTTTGTTTGTTTAAATTAATAAAAATACAAAAATATATCGCATTTTGCATTTAGGATTTAATTATACAACTAAGAGTAATCAAGTTTGTTTCACAAAAATAAAAATCACAAAAATAGGCATCTTTCGTATTTTTTAGCATTTAATGTCAAAATTGTGCAATTTTATTTTAATTGGTATTTATTGTGTATAATAATTATTGTTAGGAGTTTAATTAGTGCTTTTTGAGTTAACTTAGATTATAACATAATTTAGAATTTTAGTGTTATTTATTAAAAGAAAAGAGAAAAAATAAGAAGAGTAAATTCGGATTGGGCCAATTTTCGAAATTAAAATTAGGCTCAAAACTAATTATACCCAACCCAAATATCCCAAATCCTACACTTATTCATCAGCCACTTTTTACACCTTCTCCATTTTGAAAGAAAGACAAGACCTACTTCATCTTCTTCTCCCTCAATACACAACAAAAAACCCTAACCCTAACACAGCACAGTCGACGACCAGCGTCATCCCGACCACTAGCTCGTCCAGTCGACGACCAGCAGCCATGGCATCCATCCCGTCTTCACGTCCTTCCTCTTCACGTCCAGCCCATCACCGTCGTTTTCCAGCAGCTCCGTCAACAACTCGTCGTCCAGCAGCTCGTCGCCCAGCAGCTTCGTCACCATGCTGTCCGTCGCCGGTAGCAGTCATGGCGTCATCGTCGCCTTTACCTTGCTGTCCGTCGTTGCGTCCAGCAGCCATGGAGCAGTTCGTTACCCCAGCTGTCCGGAGGCGTCGTTGTCGTCGCCTTCAGCTGCTGTC
>MU757217.1:94163-117334 GCA_026770625.1 Nicotiana glauca | reverse complement strand
ACTTTGAGAACCTTAGCTTTGACTTGCTTAGTAACCTCTTCTTTGATTTTCAAACTCATGTCGGGCTTGAATTTTCTGAGCTTCTGCTTTACCGGTGGACAGGCTGGATCTGTTGGTAACTTATGAGCTACAATGGCCATGATGAGACCAGTCATATCATCGTACGAACAGGCGAATATGTCCTCATATTCCTTTAAGAATTCTGTATATTCTTTCTTCTCTGATGGTGACAAGTGAACGCTGATGCGAGTTTCTTTGACATTTTCCGTATCTCCCAAATTAATAACCTCAGTTTCTTCCAGGTTGGACTTAGGTCTATTTTTGAAATTCTCAATCTCTCTGATGACCTCTTCAGGTATCTCATCTTCTTCTGAGCCTATGTCTTTTTGTTGCATTGTTTTGCTGCAAATCACAGTCGTTGGTTTATCGTCAAGATAAGTAATAATAATGTTGTATAAAATAGAGTAAATGATAGAAAAATAATTAGCAAGATATATATGATAAACTGAAATGCTTTGATTAAATCCATAATTGTTTGAAACATCATAGCGCTTTTCGAAATAAAAGACAATGCGGAAAGAAAAATCAACTAGTAAAGTAAGCTAAAAAGATGAGATGCATGGTGCTTTTGTTTAGCTTTGCTACCCCAAAGCCTTCCGGGCCCTGATGGTCCTAATTGACCAATTGCCGAGGTGGTCTCCCCTGTTCACAGCTTGTATGGAAGGTCCTTCCTCCCCTTCCTCCTCAAAAAGAACACAGCAGTCCATATCATCATCCTCCAGGAACAAATTCTTCATGGTTGCCAATGCTTCATCTTCTTCTAACCCATATATAGTATCTGCCGACTTGAAGATCTGCTCCAGGCTAGGTATCGGAAACTCCAATGGATAGTAGGGGTCGCACCATGGTGGCGACCAGTTCTAGAATTCTTCCCAGGTGTATTTGTACCCTAAGCCAAAGGTAGTGCCATGCTTCTTCAGTTTGATGGGCTTAGTGATCCCCTGAAGGTTTTTATCGAGTCCCTTTCCAAGCTCGTACCCATACCAATTCAGGATACTTTCGATCTTGTTGTCCCACCACTTATCCTTATCTATAATGTTGACCCTTTCGATGTGGTGGTATGTTTCTCCGCCTATTCTCTTTATTCCCCCGATCATTGGGATGGTCTGGCGACTATATATGGGGTTACTACCATCGCCATAAATGATCACTTCTTGGTGATTCCATTCGAACTTTACCGCCTGATGTAGGGTCGATGCTATGGCTCCAGCAGCGTGGATCCAGGGGCGTCCCAACAACAAGTTGTAGGATGCCGGGACGTCTATCACTTGGAAGTCGACATTGAACCATGTTGGTCCCATTTGCAAGCATAGGCTGATTTCTCCAATAATAGATCTCTAGGACCCATCGATGGCTTTGACATTGATAGCCCCGTCTTTGATCTCGTGTAGGCCTTTTCCCAAAGTTCTGAGGGTTATAAGTGGATATATGTTGAGGCTGGATCCTCCATCGATCAGGACTCTAGTGATGAAATAATCCTCGCATTGCACAGTGATGTGCAGTGCCTTGTTGTGGCTCAATCCTTCCGGCGGCAACTCGTCTTCGTGGAAGGTTATTTTACGGCTCTCCAGCACTTGCCCCACCATATTCTCAATTTCACCCCCGATTATATTGCAGGGCACATAAGCTTCACTCAGTATCTTCATCAAGGCATTCTTGTGAGCATCAGAACTCTGTAGAAGAGCTAGGATAGAGATCTGTGCTTGTGTTTTGTTTAACTGTTCAGCGACCGAGTACTCCTTAACCTGTATTTTCCTCCAAAGATCGTGGGGTCCTGTTTTAATAGGCCATCCCGGGGCTTGCTTACTGGACTCAGCTAGGTGCTCTGGAGTGTACACCCTTCCTATTCTAGTCATTCCTTGTGCGACAATCGTTTCTCCTTTCCTGGTTTTTCCTTTCCTCATGGCTTCGGCAGTGTAATCCCATGGTATGGAATTTGAGTGGAATGGTGTTATGTTAGTCATTGCCACGGGAATAGGCACCCCTGGTGGTAACACAGCAACTTCAAAGGGTGCAGGTGCCTTTGGAACTCCAAATTCAACCACGATTGGTCTGGGCGCCTTTGCAGAGGGAGGCACTTCAAATTTGAGAGGTATAGACATATTTACTTCGTCGTCCCTGGAGGGCTAATTCTGCACAACAATTGGGTTAAGGGTAAACCTTGGTTTCTTTGGTTCATCCCCTTCAGCAATCAAACCTATCAACCCTTTAGGGTCCCAATCATCCTCGATCTCGATCATATGAATGTCTCCAACTTTGTGGTTAGGCAGGGGGTTATTACGAACATTAGAAGCAGGCTCCTTTGCTACAATGACCTTATTGTCGATCAGGGTCTGAATCTTGTCTTTCAATGAACGACACTCATCAAGGGTGTATCCCTTCATGCCGGAGTGATACACACAGGTCTTGTTGGGGTTGACCCACTGGGAGGGATTTTCTGGAGCTTTGGTTGGGATAGGAGTGACATAAACAGTGGATTTAAGTCTTTTATATAGCTGGTCAATCGGTTCAGCGATGGTTGTGTATTGTCTGGGAGGTTTGCGGTCAAAATTTGGTCTGGGTCTTGGAAAATTTTGACGGGTGGGTGGTGATTGATAGTGAGAGGTTTGAGAGTTATAAGCTTGGTAAACAGGTGCTGGTTGAGAGTATCTGGGTGAGGTGGGTTGGTATGTGAGAGGTGGAGAGGATTGGTAAATGGGAGGTGGATAGGAGGGTGCGGGTGCTTGGTAATTCGGGATGGGCTGATATGTAAGTAGAGGTGATGGATAAGTGTGGTATTTTGGTGGTGATTTGGCTCCCTGTGCGACCATCACGACACTTACATCCTTCTTTTTGGACGTGCCACCAGTCTGCAAAGCCTTATTGGTGTCTTGCTGGGCTTCAAGATTTTTAACCATACCATTCTTAATGCCCTCTTCGATTCTTTCTCCAAGTTTGATGATATCGGAGAACTTCTGACCCTTGATCAGCATCAACCTCTCGTAATATTGGGGATCCTGAGCCCGGACGAAGAATCTATTCATTTGTTCTTCTTCTAAAGCCGGCCTGACCTTTGCAGGTTCTGAACTCCAACGAGTGGCATACTCGCGAAATGTTTCGGTGGCTTTCTTCTTCAAATTCTATATGTAGAATACATCCGGTGCATTCTCTGTATTGAATCGGAATCTATCTATAAAGTTCGATGCCATACCTACCCAACTTATCCATTTCTTGGGGTCCTGACTGATGTACCAGGATAGTGCATCTCCCTTCAGGCTCCTCATGAGGAGCTTCATACGGATCTTCTCATCTCTTCCAACCCCAACTAGCTTATCGCAATAGGTTCTCAGGTGGACTCTGGGATCTCCTGTTCCATCAAACATTTCAAACTTGGGAGGTTTGTACCCCTCCGGAAGTTCAACATCTAGTTGAGTGCATAGGTCTTCATAATTTAGCCCTTCAATACCTTTGTTACCTTCCACGCCCTGAACTCGGCTGGTTAACTTCTTGAGTTCTGCCGCTAAGTTCCTGATAAGGGAGTCCTTGTCATCAGACTCAGGTGCATTTGATATTGGTTGGGGTACAGTATCCACATAAATAGGAGTGTTGTGGAGATGGTCATTGGTGGTGTTCAGTGGCTCGGGAATGAGTAGTGGGGTGTTGTTGGGAGTGTGGCATATGTTGCAGTGTTGGGTATGAGTGGGTTGTATCTGTGGTTGTGGGGTAGTTTGTGGAGGTGCGGGATTTTGGGTGTTGACATCAGGAGCGGTGAGGGAAAATGACAGGTTTGCCAAATTCCGAACCTGATCCAGTTCTTCTTGAAATTTCAATAGCTTTTGCTCCAATTGCTTAGCAGTTTCCTTAGCAACCGGGGTACCCTGAGGAATCTCTATCTCCTTTCTGGCACTTATATCTCCCATTTTACCTTTGCTCTTGTTTCGGACAGGACTCGGAGGAGAAGGAGGTGGAGGGCCCTTGGATCTTGTGGATTATGCTGATGGTGCCAGAATGCACGAACTAACCTTTGGGAGGGGAATAAAAAATAAAAGAAAAACAAAAAGGTAACAAGTTAGTGCGGGTCATGAGAAAAAAATGTTGCAGTATTTAAACACGTTGTGCGGAAAAATATAAATCGCGTCCTAGTTTTGGTGCCTCGTTGTGCCCGAGGTAGGCCTAGCAACAAATAGTTTTAAAGAACTTATAATGCTAAATGCCTCATTTTATTGATAAAAATAAGACAAATCCAAAACAACGCTAAATGACAGAAAGTAAATGTCACTAGTGGCCATTGGCCTTATTACATCATAAGGCAAAATAAAGGACTCCTGACTACTTGGTCCCAAAAGGACCTTCCCCAGATTTGGCATCTTTGTCTCCCTCGAACAGCTCCACCAACTCGCGTAGTCCTAGCAGCAAGTAGGCTAGGGCCAGATGTCCGCCTGCATTTCCTTCAGCGTTTTAGCAATCTTCGATCCTCTTAATGAACTTTCCTTCCAGCTCTACTAGACCCCGCTCCAAATACCCTAGTCGGTTGTTAGTGCTGACAGCCATTTCTTTCCACTCCTCGATCAATTTCTAATGGGCTTCTTGTATTCACGATGCTCACTTTCACATTGTCGAATTCTCTTGCGCAATTGATTATACTTAACCCGTGCTTCAGCAGGCTCGTCAATATTCTGTGACCTTGAACGAACCCTGGCTGACCCATGCCATTGTCTTCTAGCCAAGCCGAATAGTGCGGCATACAACCGGCATGATACCTGTCTGGCTTAATAGATTCTTTCCCCGAAACGAGTTTGCAGTGCCACAAGTGCTAAGCTTGGCACTTGTGAGGGCTATCATCTTCCTGGAAATCAGCTCTGAAGTGACTCATTTTGTCGACCCTTGGTATGATTTGTTTTCTTCCAGCTTTCATCATGGCTCGGAGAGGAACGTAAGGATAAGTCCCTCTCAAACCAATCAGTATGAGAAACGGCGCATCTCGGGATCGAACAATGAATTCATCCGTGGGGAACCACTCAAACATCCATTGCACCTGGTCTTCTTTCAGATTTTCGAACAATTCTACCCATCCTCTGGCGTCCTCCGGCTGAGCGAACATTTTAGGCATATAATTCATGCGCCTTGGCTGATGGAAGGCGATATGATCATCCCAATCTCTGCATAGGATCTCTTGTCGGTATTCCCCTTTCTGGAGGTGTTACATGAGCCAAAACTGAAGTAATAAGTTGCAACCCTCAAAATGACTGCCTTGTTATTGACATTTGTTCTAGGCGCGGTATATCTCGGTGACGATCATGGGCACTATGCTGAAAGTTTGCCCACCAATCCCTTCCGTCAAAGTTTTGGTTACCATGGCTAGTCTGGTGTGGATCCTAGCCTTCTTCATAGGGAACACGATCATCCCCAAAAAGCAAAACATGAAGACAAAGACCTTCTATGGACATGCCCCAATGAGGTGATAGCAAATTCATCTAAATAGGTGCGGTATGACTTGCTATGGCCGTACCTCTCGTATAGATAGTCAAATGGTATGTAGGAGTCTTTTAAACATGTTAAGTCTGGGTTTTTCTTCAGTCCCATCATCTTAAGGAAACCCCTTCCTTTGTGATTCTCGGGCATAAACAAACCCGGAGTCTCCCAAGGAATTCCAGCTAAACCCCCTATTTCTTCAAGTAAAAGAGTAATTTCAAGGTCCCCAAAGCGGAACATAGACTTGTCACTATCCCAGAACAATGTCGCAACCTCTATGATTCTATTGTTAGGCTGAATCTCTAGAAGACAAGGCAGATTCCCTAAGTACTTGCGGACGAGTGTCTGATCACTAGAATGGAGGTCGTTCCACCAGTTCAGCAGCCTTGGATGAATGTTGGTTACCATGCCAAATCTGGGGATCTCGTGCCTCATTTTCTGCAAAACAGAGTGTTAGGCCCTTACCCCCACCAGACTCGACTATTTAAACCAATAATTAGCATAGCAAACACTTAAGTTCTCCAAATAAATGCACAGAACATGGAGGTGTCTGTTTGGGTTTCAAGGAAACCCTATGGACTTTGGACAAGGCTATCTTAATGAGTCATTATGTGGACAACATAACTGACTCGGCTAGGTTTGACCATTATGCATGTACAATTTAAATGGGATAAGGTTCCTATTGGGGTATTAGATAGGTACCCTTGAGCGGACAACATAAGAGGGAAAGGTACGGAACCGTCGACTGCACCACTGATCGTCTGGTTTACCGCAAATATGCCTTTGCCAAATTTAGGGGGTGCTAGTATTGCAAGTGCGCAACTACTCATTATAAGCGTTGCTATAGTATTTGTTTGGCACGAGTGGAATATGATGCTGAAAAAATGCAATTCACAAGAATGAAATATGTTGACATGTATTTTCACGTTCATGCAATAAAGTCTACAATGATTTCTCAAAAATTACAACAGCATTGATGGAAAAGCGGTAAATGAAATTAATTAAAAAAAAAGAAACAAAAGAAACAAGTCGGTTTCAAATAAAGGCATTAAATAAAAGCAATAAAGAAAGCAGCAAAGTCACATATAGCATGCAATGGTAAAAGCCTAAAGACATCCCCAGCAGAGTTGCCATGCTTTCGACGCCCCCTTTTTTCCTAAAGCGGAATCGGGTTCACGACATTCGGGAAGACAACTCTTATCCCATTTGGGAATTGGGTTTTTGGAGTTTGGAGAGTCGCCACCTAATGATTATAGTGTATTAGGACACTTTTTAAAGATGCAGACCAGAGTTTTGGGTAAGGGCTTGAAATTATCTCGAGGGGAAGGTGTTAGGCACCTTTCAAGATTCACTAGTGTGGTTCCCGGCCATGCTACAATTGTTACTTTGAATGCAAATGCAAATAGACTAACAAGTATTGCAAATACAAAGTAAGAAGCATAAAAGGGTTAAAAGGAGTGCTGAAATTCAGGAAGGGAGTAGTTTGATTATAAAGAAATGTGCAAGTAGAGGGAAGAAGTCAAGCAATTAGTGCAAGCAAACCAAAAAAAATCGTGTGAGAAACAAAAGTTGAAAGTGCAGCAGCTTTTAAAGTTCTGAAAAAAATAATAAAAGGAGAAGGGAGTCCTAGGTTTATACATTACATGGATCATTTGCACAACACTGGTACCCAACTGTACACATAATGTTATCGTGTAATCATCATCTCCATGTCTACCCTTTCCACCCCATTAAGGTATTAAAGCGCGGAACGGTATCGTTTACTTATCGCATTCTAATACCCATCCCAATCCTATCAATCCGGGGTATTAGGACTTCTAATCCTAAAAGGAAAGAAAGGGATGGAGGCCTTTTTGGAGTTTAAAGGATAAAATTCTAGGGCGACATTCAAAACAAACATCAAATAAAGGGAAGAATAAACAAGCAAATAAGGCTCAAATAAACCCCAGAAATCAAATAAGCATATAGTTTAGCATGCCTTGACAAATACTAATTTGGTCTTAAATTAATATTAAGCAGTGAGCGGACTGGTTCAACACATATATTTAGACAGAAAGTCTGCATTAGGCAACTCAGATACAGTTGTCACAGACTGACCCAATGATTAATTAACCAACTTTTTGTCTATGTGTTGAATAAAAAGAAACTAGGCAGAGGATCTACTGATTTCAGGAAAAAAGTGCAAAAGAGTTACCCGTTTGACAGAAAGAAATGAATTTCAGACAAGATGCAAATTGATTTTAGAAAAATAGTTATCAGTTTTAACAGAGAGAAACAAGTTTCAGAAAAAGATGTGCAGACTGATTTTAGAAAAGAGTTACCAGTTGTTTCAGAAAAGATGCAGACTGATTAAAAGGTTTACGAGTTTCAGGAAAGTGCAGATTGATTATAGAAAGAAGGTTTACCAATTTTAGCAGGTTTCAGAAAAGAGGTAGAAAATTACCAGTTTTAGTAAAATAGATACGAGTTCCAGCAATTGATACTGTTTTAAAACGAATGAGGCTGTTAAAAATCGAGATTTTCTATCGGCATGTTTTCTATACGTTTACTGATTTTAATACCTTTTCAGACATTAGCAGAAGTTTTATGCACATGATGTCTATATGCAACCTTATTATTAAACCTACAAACAATTTGCCTAATGACATTTGTATATGCAGAAATGCAAGAGCCTATAGACATGATCTCTATATGTGTATTTGCGGAAGAATCAGAAATTAACCCCTATAGGCATGGTATTTACCCTTTGTATATAAAATAAACCCCATCCCATTTTTCTACTAAATCCCCATGAGTTTATTACAAATTATTACAGCCAGGTAGATTAAACTGGAAATTAAAAGTACATCAAAAGCTAACAGCTAGATCCGAGCAGCCTAATTCAACCTTAATGTTTAATAATATGCGATTGAGCCACTTCCGGGATCCAGATTTCCAAAGCCTTCTCTTTATCCAAGGTGTTTCAAAGTTCCAAGGAATCTCAGGGATTCCCGGTATTGCTTACACCCAAGATACCATCAGAATAGAAACAGTGCAGTGTGGAAGAGCAAGATCTCAGGCATCCAAGTTCAGGGGAAGCTCAGGGGGTCCCAAAACATGGCTTGCAAGAGAGGGGCAGAACTTAATAGCTAGGAGTAAGTGCAAAGTGAAAGGGAAATTGGGGAGTCATGATAGGTGGGGGTCATACCTAGCCACAAAGTAGGCTGGCACGCCCCTAATCACCTGCTTGGTCAAACACATCAAGAGAAGACCCTTGAAGGTCAGCCCAGGGTCTGGACAGTGATTAGGACACTGCCAGACCCAAGTCTAAAGCTCAAAAACACATAAAGGAGGGAAAGGGAAGGGGAACTGATTGAGTTTGGGATTCAAAGAATCCAATCCAGAATCATGGACAACAATATTAGAGTGTTGTCATGTCGTGAACTATAACTCACATATAAAGGGGTATGAGGGTTTGTGATTCAGTAAGTGTCAAATTCATGACAAGCAACTGACAGGATACATAATACTATATTACAAAGGAAAGGGGGAATATATTACAATATGCTAGCAGCACATGTCAATTAAAGAAGTGGACAGAAGTGAACAGAAATAAAACACATTGTGGTGGAAGCATGTAAACTAACTGAGACATACCAGTCTAGAAGCAAAAAAGTGCAGGAGAAAGTAGAGCAAACAAATTCCACAGCAACACAAGTAAAAGAGAGAGAGTTTTTTTTAAGTGAGAGTGACTTGTGAACTCAGATTGTGTTCTGTGTTCGTGTGTGTTCAAAGAAAAGGGAGGAGAGTATTTATAGTTTTGAAAACGTGTAGAGAAATAAGGTAACAAGTACAAGTCTAACACAAATATGGCATGGGTACAAATTAGAATCAAATTAGTATAGGACTCCCCTTCAATCAGGGGATTTTTATTCAAACGGATGCTAACAGGTTTCAAATAAAGAAAGGGAGAATAAACCTTGTAAATAGAATGAATGTTGCCATAAAATAAGCGGTAAGATAATATAATGGGCAATTAAGTCTAAGTACAGGGTGTAAAATTATTTTTGTAAAGATTCAGAGAGGCCAATCAAAGGAAAAGAATCAATTACCCATTAACAGGCAAGTAAAATCAGAATTTCACAAAGGAAAAGTTTTGAAAATTAATCACGAGTTTGAGAATCAATCACAGAAGGAACTCAGTATATATAAATGCATGCACAAGTGATAGACACGTGAAGTCAAGTTATGGCAAAATAACAGCATACAGTAGTAACTTAAAAGGACAACATTCGAAGCATGCTAGTCAAGTTTCAGTGTTTAACAATAGAGAAGAAGATCATAAGCATGCAAAGAACTCAGAACCAAAATAGTCAAGAGCATTGAAGCACACTGCAATTTCAACAGGTGAGTTGCACAAACAACTTCAAAGAAACTGATTAGTCCCCAAAGAAACTAGGGTTTTCGAAAATCAAACGAGTTTAGAGGAGATGAGCAGTCAAACAAGTTTAGAATCTCGGATAAACCCTAAAACTAAGGTTTTCACTCATGCTAAATCGGATGAATAACACATAGAAACTCAAACAAGATCCCAAAATTAGGGTTTTTAACATGCTACTCAGATAAAAATAAGGTGAATCAAACAACCATTAACAAGCAGACCAGGAAACTCAAACAAAATCCCCAAGAAAATTAGGGTTTTCAGCATGCGAATTCAGATAGATAATATAAACAAACACAGTAAAAACCTGTCGAGATTCAAAGAAGAGATGTTCGAGATAAAATAACATAAAACCCTAGTTGAGGAAATAAGAGTTTCTGAAAGCAAACATTAAAGAATCTTTGAGAAAAACGCATAGAAGGTTCACACACACATAGATCCAGAACAGATCTAAAATAAATCGAAGGAACCTCAGAGATTAGGGTTTCGTAAGAAACCCAAGAGACGAGATAGGTTTTGGAAACCATCGATCTGAGCAGAGAAGTCGAAGATCGAGCTCGAATAGCCATGGCTGGCCGGAAAAGGGTTGAAGACGACCGGAGAACAGTCATCGAACAAAGGCTTGGTCGGAACCCTTCAAGATTTGGTCGTTGGACCTTTAGAAGTGAGCACACAGAAGCCATGGGAGGCTAGGATAGGCCTCTGATGAGCCTGAGAAGCCATACATTAGGGCTTAGATGAGAGGCAACGACTAGGGTTTGAGAAGTCATCCCGGAAGTGACCCATCTTGTCGACCCTTGGTATAACCTGCTTCCTACCAGCCTGTCTCATAACTCGGAGAGAGATATAAGGGTAGGTCCCCCTCAAACCGATCAGTATCAGAAATGGCGCATCCCTAGATCGAACAATGAATTTTTCAGTAAGGAACCACTCGAACATCCATCGTACTCGGTCCTCAGTCAGATTATCAAAGAGTTCGACCCATTCTCTAGCATTCTCCGGTTGGGCAAACATGTTGTGCACGTAATTCATTCGCTTCGGGTGATGAAAGGCGATATGATCGTCCCAGTCCCTACGATGGATTTCCTATTGGTAATCACCCTTTTGGAGATGTTCCGTGAGCCGCAGTTGAGGTAGCAGATTACAGCCCACGAAATGTTTGGCTCCGTGTTGACACCTTTCTAGGGCTCGGTATATTTATGCAATGATTGTTGATAAACAATTTTTCCTAAGTATTTTTATACCCAAAATACTTTTAAAATAACATATATGTGCATATATAAGCACACTCAAGAGTTTTGGTATTTTTTCAAATTTTTAATAATTTTTAAATCGATTTATCATCTATTTTTTAATACCACAAAATTCAGTAATTACTTCCAAAACTATCATTTTGGTGAATAACTTCTTTTATTCTCACATTTCTACACCTAATATAATTAAAGTAATTTTCTCATATTTTTACAAATTTGTTTGGTATTTTTAAAGCTAAATTACAATTATAGCCTATCTTGTAATTCATGACATTTTACGTTTATAAAATTAATCCCAACATTTTTTTAATTAATATTTATATAACACTTGTCTAACCAGTAAGTTTAATTTATTTTTAAAATCAGTATTACTATTTTATTAAATTAAAAAAGGAAAAACTGGCTATTTAACTTATGGCCCCATTTACATTTCAATCATAGCCACATTGCAGCCCCAGTTTGAATCCAATTTCAACAAGCCCATTTTTTAAAACTAACCCAACCCACAACCCATTTTAATACCCGACCGGATCCCCCATTTAATCATAGCCGTTGATCTAGAAGATCAACGACCCAAACACGCCCTTTCCTTTATTAATTTACCAAACTCCCAACCCTAATTCATTTTTCTCTCAACCGCCGCCTCTGAATCCTCTCCTCTCTCAACTCTCTCTCAAGAAAGGTGCAAGGCTCAGCATATGTGGCACTGCAAAATTGTCTTGGGAAAGGAAAATATCGAACCAGATCGCTACCATGTTGGTTGTACCCCCACACTATTCAGGCTGGATGGAGGACAATCACAATGGTTTGGGTCAACCTGGGTTTGTTCGACGTCACAGAATCATCGATGAAAAGGCTGAAGCACAAGTAAAGTACAACCAACTATGCAAGAGGATGCGAGAATGAGAAAATGAGCACCGTGAAATACAATAAGCCAATCAAAAGCTAATTGAAGAATGGAAGGATATGGCTGTCAGCGCCAACAAATGACTGATCTGTTTAGAGCGGGATATAATGGAACTAGAAAAGAAGTTTTTGAAGAGGGTCGAAGACTGCCGAATTGCTGAAGGAAATGAAGGAGGACATATGGCCAGAGATTTCCTGCTGCTAGGACTGCGCGAGCTGGGAGAACTATTCGAGGGAGCTAACCCTGCCGGGTCTGGGGAAGGTCCTTCTGGGACCAAATAGATAGGAGTTTTTCCTTTTTTGCTCTGAGAAATGTAATAAGGCCTTTGGCCACTAGTGGCATTTTATTTCTTGTTATTTAGTGTCATTTTGGGATCTGTCTACCTTTTTATCAATAAAATGAGGCATTTAGCATTCTAAGTTCTTAAAATTAACTTGTTTCTAGGCCTACCTCGGGCACAATGAGGTCCCCAACACTAGGACACGCTTTATATTTCTGCACTACGTGTTTAAATATTGCAACATCTTTTCTTATAATCCTTACTAACTTGTTACCTTTTGTTTTTACCTTTTGTTTATTCCCCTCACCAAAGGTTAGTTCATGAACTCTGGCAACATCAGCATACTTTACAAGATCCAGGGCCCTCTACCTACTCCTCCTCCCATTCCTGTTAAGCACAAAAGCAAAAGAAAAATGGAAGATTCAAACAACTCAGCTAAATGGGCAGAGGTCACTCCTGGTGCTATGGTCCCCAAGGAAAATGCCTCTCAGATAGAACAAAAACTATTGAAATTCCAAGAAGAGCTTGATCAAGTCCGGAATTTGGCAAGTCTGTCATTTTCCCTCACCACTCCAGAAATTACCTTCCCAAATACTCAGAGTCCCATACCTTCACAAAACATCCCAAAGCAACTCGCTCCTCACCACCACTGCAATACTTGCCACACTCCCAACAATGATCCACTGCTCATCCCCGAACCATTGAACTCCACAAATAACCACTGACAAACCCAACACAACACCCCATCTACGTGGAGACCGCGCCATACTCCACCTAGCCTATCTCAAGCACACCCGAGTCCGATGATAAGGACTTGCTCATTAGAAATCTGGCCGAAGAGCTTAAGAAGTTGACCACCAGAATTCAAGGCATTAAAGGTATTAAGGGAATTGAGGGGCTAAACTATAAAGATCTATGCATACAGCCCGATGTCAAACCGCCCGAGGGGTACAAACCTCCCAAGTTCGAAATGTTCGATGGTACAGGGAATCCCAGGGTTCACCTGAGAACATACTACGACAAGCTTGTCGGAGTGGAAAAAGATGAGAAGATCCGCATGAAGCTTTTCATGAGGACCCTGAAAGGAGATGCTCTGTCTTGGTACATTAGCCAAGACCCAAAGAAGTGGTCAAACTGGGTAAGTATGGCGTCCGACTTCATGGACAGATTCAGGTTCAATATGGAAAATGCACCGGATGTGTTTTACATTCAGAATCTAAAGAAGAAACCCACAGAAACATTCTGCGAGTATGCTACTTGTTGGAGATCAGAGGCTGCTAAGGTTCGACCTGCTCTAAGGAAAGAACAAATGAACAAGTTTTTCGTCCGGGCTCAGGATCCGTAATACTATGAAAGACTGATGTTGATCGAAAACCACAAATTTTCTGACATCATCAAGCTAGGAGAAAGGATTGAGGAAGGTATCAAGAGTGGTATGGTTACGAACTTTGAAGCTTTGCAAGCCGCCAACAAGGCTCTACAGTCTGGTGGTACATCCAAGAAGAGGGACGTAAGTGCCGCAATGGTTCCACAGAGAACCAAATCACCTGTCAATACCAAACTTACCCAATACCTCCACTTATATATCAGCCCACTCCAAATTTCCAAACACCCGCACCTTCCTATCACACCTATCAATCGGCTCCACCTCCTACATACCAACCTACTTCACCCAGATATTCCCAGCCCACACACGTCTACCAAGCCTACAATATTCAACAAGCCCACTATCAATCACCTCCCCCTCATCAAAAACTTTCCTAGACAACCGATTAAATTTCGACCGCGGACCTCCCAAACAGTATACTACCATTGCTGAGCCAATCGACCAACTGTATGAAAGACTCAAAGCTACTGGTTATGTCACCTCTATCCCTACTATAACCCCTGAAAACCCTTCCCGATGGGTCAACCCAAATAAAACCTGTGCATACCATTCTGGCATGAAAGGGCACACCATTGATGAATGTCTCTCCCTGAAGAATAAGATCCAGGCTTTGATTGACAACAAGATCATCGTGGCAAAGGAGCCAGCCCCAATAGAGGATGATTGGGATCCCAAAGGATTAATCGATTTGATCACAGGAGGCGGCGATCCAAAGAAACCAATAGTCACCCTTAATCTGATTGTAGTCCAGATTCAGCCTTCTAAATATGCCGAGGTGAACATGTCCACACCACTTGAGTTTGAAACACCTGCCTCGACAAAGATGCCAACACCAATTGAGGTCGATTTTGGGTCCCCAAAGGCGCCTAAACCATTTGAAGTTACTGAATTACCTTCCAAAGAAAGGGTGCCCATTCCGGTATCAATGACATCCGTAACGCCAGCCATACCATGGGACTACACAGCCGAGGCAAGAAGGAAGGGGAAAGCCAAGTTTGGGGAAGCAGTTGCAGCATAGGGTATGACAAGAACTGGCAGGGTTTATATCCAAGAACACCTGGATGAGTCGAGTAAGCAAACCTCCAGTCGACAAGCCATCACTGAAACCGGCCCTGATGATCTCTGGAGAAAGATACAAGCGAAGGAATATTCAGTCATTAATCAGCTGAACAAAACACTGGCGCAGATTTCTATCATTGCTTTGCTACAGAGTTCCGATATACACAAGAATGCCTTGTTAAGAGTGCTGAGTGAGTCATATGTACCAAGCAACATCACCGGAGGATAAATGGCAAACATGGTAGGTCAGGTATTAGAGAGTCACAAAATCACTTTTCACGAAGATGAGCTGCCACCGGAGGGATCGAGTCATAACAAGGCATTGCACATCACCGTGCAGTGTGAAGATTATTTTATCACCCGGATCCTGGTCGATGGGGGGTCCAATCTCAACATCTGTTCGCTGATGACATTTAGGACATTGGGAAAAGGGTTGCATGAAATCAAGGACGGGGCCATCAACGTTAAGGCTTTCGATGGTTCTCAAAGGACCACTATTGGGGAGATTATCTTATGTTTGAAAATGGGGCCCACTTGGTTTGATGTTGATTTTCAAGTGATAGACGTGCCGGCATCTTACAATTTGTTATTGGGACGATCATGGATTCATGTCGTCGGGGCCGTGGCATCAACACTACATCAGGCAGTGAAGTTTGAGTGGAATCACCAGGAGGTGATCATTCATGGCGACGATAGCAATCCCATATATAGTCGCCAGACCATCCCAGCAATTGGAGGAAAAAGAAGGATAGGCGGGGAAACTTACCACATATCGAGCGAGTCAACGCCGTCGATAAGGATAAGTGGTGGGACAATAAAATTGAAAGCATATTGAACTGGAGCGGATATGAACCTGGCAAGGGACTTGTTAAGAATCTCCGAGGAATCGCTAAGCCCATCAAGCTCAAGAAACTCGGCACCACCTTCGAATTGGGATATGAGTATACCTGGAGAGAATTCAAGGAATGGTCACCAACCTGGCGCGGTCCTTACAATCCATTAGAGCAGCTGATACCCTATTTGGAGCAGACTTTCCAACCGGCCGAAGTTATCTATGGGTCAGAAAAAGAGGAAACACTAGCAGCAATGAGGAATTTATTTCTAGAAGATGATGATATGGATTGCTGTGTCATTCTTGAGGAGGAGGGAGAGGAAGGCCCTTCCATACAGGCGGTAAGCGGAGGAGCATGCCTCAAAAACTAGATCTTCAGAACCACTAGAGCCCGGCGTGCCTCGGGGTAGCAAGGCTGAACAAACACCATGCACTATTTTATTTTACTAGTTTACTTTCCTTTCGCCTTTTTTGTTTTTGCAAGAAAGGGCTCCAATGTTCAAAAAATTTATGGAATTTATCAAAAGCACTTCAGTTTTCTTATAATTCTTACTTTTATTATTTTCACTCATTACTTTACTTATACAGCATTACTATTACTTATCTTGATGAACCGATGGCTGTGACATGTAACGAGACAACGCAACAAACGGACATAGATTTAGAGGAAGATGATATACCGGAAGAGATTGTTAAGGAAGTTGAGAATTTCGAAAATAGGCCCAAGTCCAACTTGGATGAGACTGAGATTATTAACTTGGGAGATACAGAAAACATTAAAGAAACACGAATCAGCATTCATTTGTCACCGTCAGAAAAGAAAGAATATATGGAGTTTCTAAGAGAGTATGAGGACATATTTGCCTGGTCGTACGATGACATGACTGGTCTGAGCACATCCATTGTGGCGTTCAAATTACCGACTGATTCGGCCTATCCGCCAGTAAAACAGAAGCTCAGAAAATTCAAGCCAGATATGAGTTTGAAAATCAAGGAAGAGGTCACTAAGCAGGTCAAAGCTAAAGTTCTCAGGGTAGTAGAGTATCCAATATGGTTAGCCAACATTGTGCCAATACCGAAGAAGGATGGGAAGGTTAGAATCTGTGTTGACTACCGAGATCTCAACCGGGCCAGTCCAAAAGACGACTTTCCTTTGCCGAATATACACATCCTGATTGACAACTGCGGCAAGCATGAGCTGCAGTCATTTGTTGATTGTTTTGTTGGGTACCATCAGATATGGATGGATGAAGAAGATGCTGAGAAAATAGCTTTCGTTACACCGTGGGGGATGTATTGCTACAAGATGATGCTGTTTGGGTTAAGGAATGCAGGGGTCACCTACATGAGGGCCATGACCACCATTTTCCATGACATGATACATAAGAAGATCAAAGTGTACGTAGACAACGTCATCATCAAGTCCAAGAAAGCCGCTGATCACATGGAAGATTTGAGGAAATTCTTCAATAGAATGAGAAGGTACAACTTGAAGCTGAATCCCGCGAAATGTGCATTTGGGGTTCCTGCCGGAAAACTACTGGGGTTCATTGTGAGTCGTCGAGGGATAGAATTGGATCCATCAAAGGTCAAAGCTATTCAAGAATTGCCATCGCCAAAGAACAAGAAAGAAGTAATGAGTTTCTTGCGGAGACTTAACTACATTAGCCGGTTCATAGCACAATCTACTATCATCTGTGAGCCAATCTTTAAGATGTTGAAGAAGGATGTCGCCACGAAATGGACCGATGAATGCCAGAAAGCTTTTGAGAGGATAAAGGAATATTTGTCAACACCACCAGTCTTGGTCCCACCTAAGCCAAGTAGACCTTTGCTACTCTATATCACAGTGTTAGACGGTGCCTTCAGTTGCGTCTCGGGGCAGCATGATGAAATGGAAAAGCAAGAATATGCCATTTACTACCTCAACAAAAAGTTTACTCCATACGAGGCCTGGTATTTTCTATTAAAACGCACCTATTGTGCTATGACTTGGGTGGCCCAGAAGCTGAGGCACTACTTTTGTGCCTATACTACATATCTCATATCAAGGATGGATCCTTTAAAATACATCTTTCAGAAGTCCATGCCCACTGGCAAGCTCGCCAAGTGGCAAATCCTGTTAAGTGAATTCGATATTGTCTACGTGACTTAGAAAGAAATCAAGAGAGGTACTAGCAGATCACCTGGCCGAAAACCTCGTGGACAGAGAATACGAACCCCTGAAAACGTATTTTCCTAACGAAGAGGTATCATTCATAGGAGAAGATATCGCCAAATACTGTGTTGGTTGGAGAATGTTTTTTAACGGAGCAGTAAATTTCAAAGGAGTTGGCATATGGGTAGTCCTAGTATCAGAAACCTGTCAGCATTATCCAGTGTCTGCAAAACTCAAGTTCTCGTGCACCAACAATATGGCTGAGTACGAAGCCTGCATCTTAGGGATAAAAATGGCCATTGACATGAACATCTAAGAGTTGCTAGTAATTGGGGACTCAGACCTACTCATACATCAGGTATGAGGAGAATGGGCGACCAAGAATTCCAAGATACTCTTTTATCTGCACCATGTGTAGGAGTTGAGAAGGAGGTTCACAAAGACAGAGTTCCAACATGTTCCCAGAGTCCAGAATGAGTTTGCCGATGCATTGGCTACCCTATCATCCATGATACAGCATCCAGATACGAACTTCATTGATCCTATTCTGGTGAAAATCCATGATCAGCCAGCTTACTCTGCTCATGTCAAAGAAGAAGCAGATGAAAAAACTAGGTTTCACGACATCAAGGAATATTTGGAAAAAGGAGAGTACCCAGAGCTTGCAAATACTACTCAGAAGCGTACACTTTGAAGATTGTCCAACAATTTCTTTCACGGCGGAGGAATCCTGTATAGGAGGACTCCGGGTTTGGGATTACTAAGGTGTGTCGATGCAAAGGAAGCATCTAAACTGCTGGAGGAAATTCATGTCGGGACCTGTGGACCACATATAAACGGCTTTGTCTTAGCCAAGAAGATACTCCGGGCAGGTTATTTCTAGATGACAGACATGATAAAAGTGCCTCTAAATGAGCTTAACGCAATAAGCTCGCCATGGTCGTTTTCCACATGGGAAATGGATGTTATCGGACCAAACGAACTTGCCGCATCAAACGGGTACATTATCCTAGTAGCAATTGAATATTTACCAAATGGATTGAAGCAGCATCTTACAGGGCAGTGACTAAGAAAGTCATGACAGACTTTGTCCGTGACCGTATCGTTTGTCGATTCGAAATTCCAAAGTCAATCATTACTGATAACGGCTCCAACCTCAATAGTGATTTGATGAAAGCCATGTGTGAAACCTTCAAGATCAAGCACAAGAATTCTGCAGCCTACAGACCTCAGATGAATGGAGCCGTAGAAGTCGCAAACAAGAATATCAAGAAGATACTGAGGAAAATGATAGAGAAGCATAAGTAGTGGCATGAGAAGTTATCATTTGCTTTATTGGGGTACCGCACCATAGTCCGCACATCAATCGGGGCAACTTCCTACATGCTGGTTTACGGTACTGAAGCGGTCATTCCTGCCGAGGTAGAAATTCCCTCCCTATGGATCATACAGGAAGCAGAACTCGATGATGCAGAGTCGGTAAAGAGTCGTTACGAGCAGTTGGCTCTTATAGATGGGAAGAGAATGAATGAAATTTGCCATGGTCAGCTTTATCAGAACAGAATGTCCAGAGCCTTCAACAAGAGAGTCAAACCAAGACGGTTTACACCGGGGCAGCTGGTGTTAAAGAAGATTTTTTCACATCAAGATGAAGCCAAAGGGAAGTTCTCTCCCAACTAGAAAGGACCATACATGGTTCACCAAGTTATGACAGGAGGAGCCCTTATACTTGCAGAAATGGATGGAGAAGTTTGGCCGAAACCAATTAATTCAGATGCAGTCAAGCGCTACTATGTGTAATCTTATATTTTCCTACATGATGTAATTTGAACTACGTCTGACCTGATTCCCATTTAAGAGGGGATACGTAGGCAGCCTTATGGGTTCGGTCACAAATCAATAAAATTTTCATTTCCCTCTACAATTGGAAACTATGGCAGAATTTTAAGGAGGACCCTCAAAACTTCAAAGTAATTTTAGCCGATCATCGCAAGCAGCCGTCAGAAGTATCGATCTAGCAAACTGGGAAAAAATTTTGAGGGGGACCCTCAAAATTCCAAAGCAAGAGAGGTTGCAGTGTCATGGACCACGTCTCAGTCGTTGGTTCATCTAAAGAAAACTATTCTTAATAATGTATTTACGCTATATTTCTACTAAATCATGCATGCCTGTCACCAAAATTGTTCCGTTTAGCAATGCTACCCTAGGGATACCCATAGTATCACCAAATCAGAGCCGAGCGGGTCAAGCGAAGTCATCGGGGATACTAATCAGTGCGAGGACATCACCCAAGTCACAAATTTATATATTATACACTCATACTATTCAGGAATACAACTCTCAGAATTATCACTTCACAACCGCTATTTGCATACAATATCCCCAACAGTCGCAATATCACAATCAGCTACCAGCTATCAGCTAAGAATTTTTATCACTATTCGCCTTTTATCCCTTGCATAAGGCTACTATTCTGCCTTCTGATGTTAAGCTCTGCCTCCATCTGCATTTCCTGCATTGCATAAGGCTACTATTCTGCCTTCCGAGGTTAAAGCTCTGCCTCCATCTGCATTCTTGCATTGCATAAGGCTACTATTCTACCTTCCGAGGTTAAAGCTCTGCCTCCATCTACATTCATGCATTGCATAAGGCTACTATTCTACCTTCTGAGACTAAGCTTTGTCTCCATCTGCATTTCCTGCATTGCATAAGGCTACTATTCTGCCTTCCGAGGCTAAGCTCTGTCTCCATCTGCATTTCCTACATCGCATAAGGCTACTATTCTACCTTCCGAGACTATGCTCTGTCTCCATCTGCATCGGCTAATAGATCGCCATTTTACTTATATTTTTTGCATGGCCGAAATATCGCCACTTCATTTAAATCATATATCGGCTGAAAGATCGCCGTTTTACTTACATTTTTTGCATGGCTGAAATATCGCCACTTCATTTAAATCCTGCATCGGCTGAAAGATCGCCATTTTACTTACATTTTTGCATGACTGAAATATTGCCACTTCATTTAAATCCTGCATCGGCTGAAAGATCGCCATTTTACTTACATTTTTGCACGACTGAAATATCGCTACTTCATTTAAATCCTACATTGGCTGAAATATCGCCACCTCTATTTATGTCTTGCATTTGCTGAAATATCGCCACTTTATTTACGCTCTCATGGGCTGAAAGATCGCCATCTTTTGCATTTCATGGGCTGAAAGATCGCCAAATTGTCCAAGGGCATCATTGTTCGGAGGCACCATCTTCATAGCCCGAGAACGCCATGCCATGGCATGAGGACTCCTTTATCTCTTGCATATCATCGCTCAGAGGCATCATTCTCATAGCTCGAGAGTATCATTTCATAGCCTGCGAATCCTTTATTATATGCTTCATGGCCCAGGACATCATGGTCCGAGGACGTCATCCTAACCGTCCAAAGACAACATTCATGGTCCGACGGAAAATTGCATCACGTTTAAATTTATGCACAATATATGTGCGTATTGTTTATTTGTAGATAAACCAGCAAGCAAAGACCATATCGGCAGGAGCGATCTCGCTCCAGTTCCCGCAGCCTACTAGACTCTTAACCACCCATCCCAACCTAAATATCGCGTCCGTTCTTGAAAGATCTCCATGGCATACTCCGCCGACGGATCCTGAACTGCATACGACCCGATTCTTGTAAGACCAGGGATATGTAGGTAGCTCAGGAACCAGATCACGGTCAATCTCTTCAAAGTATTTCGTTCGGTCAAAATTGGCCATCATATCTTTACCCGACAACTCTTCCATCCTTCTCGGGTAAAGAGGGGCAGCTGTTGATACCCAATTTTTTCCTGTCTATTTTTCATATACAAAATACTTTCAAATACTATATATATGCATATATATAAATATTCCTAAATGTTTTAGTATTTTTTCTCAATTTTAAAAGATTTTTTAAATCAATTTATTGTCTATATTATCATTATAAAAACCAATAATTATTTTTAAAATTATCATCTTGGTGAATAACTTATTTTATTCTCATATTTATACCAAAATATAACTAGAGTAATTTTTATGTGCTTTTACAAATTTATTTGATATTTTAAAAGTCAAATTGCATATAATTGTAATTTTAGCCTATTTTGAGAATTAATAATATTTTATAATTATGAAATTGGTTCCAATATTTTTAATTAATATTTGTATACTATTAACTGGTCCAGTATGTTTAATTTACTTTCAAAATCATGTTTACTATTTTTATAAAATAACAAGGGAAAAACTGGCTATTTAAAATTTGGCCTCATTTCGTTTCAATTACAGCCCCATTACATTTCGATTATAGCCACATTGACCCCCCCAACTGACCCAGTTTTAATCCCAACTGGACCAGCCCAATCCCATACCTTCAACCCGTTTTAATTACCCGACCCAAGCCCCTTTTGATCTGGACCGTTGATCTTTGAGATCAACGGCTCCTATCCACCCTTCTATAATTAAACCTAAATGAATACCCTAATCCCCTCATTCTCTTCTCTCAGCCGCCCCCAAACACTCTCCTTTCTCAAACTCTCTCGAAGGTTCTTGAAACCCTAATCGCCTTCTACCATTTTCAACTGCATTCTCACCGGAATCCATGGCCTACACTCACCTCCCTCTACTCTTGAACGCATGGTGTTCGAAGTTTTGAGGTATGACCTCGAGTCTGTCCGTTTAGATCTTCTCCGATTCAAGGTTCTATGGCTTCTCCGGCTTTGCTTCGGCATATCCAAAGCATTTCGAGCCTGGTTCTGAATCATCTGACTTAGATCAGACCTTTTCCAAGCCTTTATCGCTTTAGGGTTCCTCTGAAACCCTAGCTATCCGAGGTTTTCTCTGTTTGTCTTCTTAGATAAGTTCTATATCTGCGCTCTACTTGAGTTTTAAAACGTTTTCCCCAATTTTTCTTTCAAAATTTACTTCTCTCCAACTTAGGGTTTCTGAAAAACTCAAAATGTTTTCTCCGACTGTTCTTTTCCTTTTTATTTGTGTATATTTGTTACACATGTGTTTCCATTATTTTCTTATGTTCTTCTACTATATATGTTCTTATGTGCCTTGTCTTTCTATTTGTATTTCTACACCATGCTTACATGTTCGTCCTACTGTGTTTTCCTATATGTCTTGTTTGATATACTTTTCTGGTATTTTTTGTTCTCCTACTGTATGTATCTCCTACTGAGTTCTTAAGTTCTTTGCTTGCCTTTTTACTAGACCTTGTTTGAGCTCTTTTTAAATATGTTTCGTCTACTATTTTCTTAAAGTTATACTACCTCTTCTCTCTTCTGGACTTGTTTAAATCCCAGGTTTTCTTAAACATATTCTTTCT
>MU757217.1:60622-93868 GCA_026770625.1 Nicotiana glauca | reverse complement strand
TTGATCTTGTGTTTGGACTAGGGTTCTATTTTGGAACCCTCGACTCTTTTAGACTCATTCTGAGTCTATGAGCTAAGTTGAACTTCTGTGTTTACAACTCGGAACTTTTTCTATGCTAGACTCTTCTACTAATTGGTATGATAGTTCTTCGTGCTTGAGCATGGCTGTATGTTTTATATGTGTGATGAATTCTTTCTTTCGAAAAGGTTTTCCAACTTATGATTGATTCAGAATCCTTTTATTTAGGTTTGATTGATTGTTACTGATTTTTCTTTAAGTAAAACCTTTCTCCTCCTTTTCTGACTGGATTCATCCATACCAAATTCAAACCTTGGGATTTACTGGATTTTTAATTGATTTTCTTTTCTTATTTGCACAAACCGTGTGCTGTCAGGACTTTTCATTAAGTATACCTCTATGTATTTACCGCTCTTATACTGCTTTGAAAAGATGTTTGATTGGTCTCTTTCCTTAATTATTTTTTCCCGTTTGAAATCAGAATCCCTTAATTAAAGGGAAATCTTGTGAAATTGATTCCCAAACTATTTTCTTACCTATTTCTGCTTGCTTTCTACACTATAAATACATGACCTTCTTTAACACATTATATACAGTTAATACGACCAACTTTCAATCATACACTACCATTCAACACTTTTACACTGTTCAAGTATCATAGTTCTCTGATCATAGCATTCTGACTATTTGTTTGCACTTTGGCTTCACCAGACTACTGCTTTCTACTTTTATTTCCCTGAAACTGGTATGTTCTATTTTAGTTTTCAGCCTCATCCTAATGTGCTTATTTTGCAGCTTCCATGATCCTGTCTACTTTGCTATTTATGTTAGTGTTATATATGTATGTTATTCTCTTCGCATTTGTTTCTGCTGTGAATCCCTGTACCCCTATTCCGCTTTATGTGTTTGAGTTCAAGTTTAGAACATGGAAACATCCAAATTGTTGCTCGTGCCTGGACTTGATCCTTTAAAGGGTCCTAACTCCCAAACAATGTGGCTAACAAGCTGGTTGGGGTGTGCCAGTACCTCCAATTGCTGGGTATGACCTCCAGTCTGTCTTGGTTTTTCCCCAGAATCCCCTCTATTGGAGTTACACTCTCTCCTAGCTTCTAAGTTCTGCCCCCCTCCTATGAGCCTTGCTTTGGGACCTTGAGTTCCCTCTGAACTTAGATATTTAAGGGCTGGCCCTTCCATACTGCACTATAATTCAATTCTGTAATGAATTTGGGTGTAAGCACTGCCCAGAGTCCATGAGGCTCTTGGGAATTCTGACACACCCAAAAATGAGAAAGGATTTGGAAATTCGATCTTGGGAGTTGGTTTACTTCATGATTTAGACAGAAGACTGAGTCAGGCTCTCCTTGGTTGGAAATTTTTAGTTTTTTCTGATGTAATTTTACTTCTTTTCTTATTCAGTTTCTGGATGTAATAATCTTGTAATAACTATTGGGGCTTTTAGTGAAAATGGGAGGGTAAATCATGCATGCAAAAAAGGGGTAGATATCATATTCATAGGAACTCAATACGTTTCAGCAATCATGTCCTGCTTTTAGTTCTGCATTTTTCGTATAGAAACCATGCTTTTAAATTTCTGCACTTCTGTATTATCTAGAAAACATGACTATAGATTCCGCATTTCCATGTAGAAATCCTGTTTATAGGTTCTGCATTTCATATAGAAATCCTATTTATAGGTTCTGTATTTTCATATAGAAAACATGTCTATAAGTTTGTGCACTTATGCATTTACAAAAAACTATGTCTATAGCTTCCTGCATTACATATAGAAACTATGTCTGCAGGTTTTCCATATTTCTGCATACCTCATAGATAACATGGCTATGGGACTTCCTGAATTCTGCATATGCATCTATCACTAGGCAAACGTATTTATAGGTTTGAATAAAAAATAGCATTTTAGATACCATGCCTATAGGATTTCTGTACTTTTATTTCGACTGTAACGTTTTAAATCATTTAGCACCTAGAAAGCATTGGAGCTATCAACTAAATCTGAATCGTCTATTTTGCCTAAGCCTAAAATCAGTAAATAACATTGCTTAATATCTACAGAGCTTATGCTTTTGTATAACCAACAAGTCTTCTTCTCTAAAAAACTAGTACACTCCTGCAGTGTTAGATATCATGCCTATAAGTTTCGCCTAGGCAAGCCATAAGGTGAATTAGTTAGTGGAATCAGACTTTGTTAAATCCCAACCAGCAGGCAGGTCTGATTCGGGTTTCTTATCTAAAATATATAATAAATCAGTCTGCCTCCCGTTTCCTTAAGTTTAATTAAGACTATAACTAGTATGTGCAAGACATGCTAAACGATTTGTCTGTAAGTTGAGCAGGTCTGTTTGAGCCTTTCATTGTTGTGTGTTTCCCCATATCTACTCTACATGTTTCGATTGCCTCCTTAGAATTTTATCCTTTTAAACCACAAAAGCCGAATCTCCCTTCCCTTTAGGACTAGTAGTCCCAAATGCCTCCGGGGCTGATAGGATTTGGGACGAGTAGTAGCATGCAATAGGAAAACGAGACCATTTCGCGTTTAATACCTTTAACAAGGTGGGAAAGGGTAGATATGGACATGATGACCACGCGATAACACCACGTGTATAAACGGTTACCGGGTATTGTGTGGGGTGATTCATATTATTTATAAACCTAGGACCCCCTCTCCCTCACTTTTTATTTTCAGAATTTTAAAAACTGCTCAATTTTCAACTTCTTTAGCTGCTTTTAACTTCAATTACTTGCAGAAATTATGTGAAAACCCCTTCCTTTTACTTGTTTATTTTCAGAACTTCAAAACTGCTTTCATCCCAAACTTCAGCTTCTTTAACTTAATTTTAGTTGCTTGCAACCATTATGTGAAAACTACCCTGTATTTGTAATTCTTGCTTGGTTACTTGTCATTTGCACTTAAAGTCACGATTATAGCATGGCCGGGAACCACACTAGTGGATCTTGAAGGGTGCTCAACACCTTCCCCTTGGGATAATTTCAAGCCCTTACCCAATCTCTGGTTTTCTAAATTAAAATTCTTCTTAGTATCCTAATGCACTTAATCATTACTTGGTGACTCTTCAACTCAAACCCAATTTCTAAAAGGAAACGAGTTGTCTGCCCAAATGTCATAAACCCGATTTCGCGAGAAAAAGGGGGCATCGACAAGTCCCGTATGCTGAAGTTACGCGAAGAAGTAGATACGCTTGCAATTGTTTTTACAAAGCGAACACAAGTTAAAACGTCATCCAAAAAGCAAGTATAGATGCAAATCCTCCTATAAGAAGTATCAATTGATGCACATAAAGGCATATTATAAACTTGGACAGAGATAGAGCTTAATTTTAGTTATATGAATAATGTAAATTTACATAGTCAACCTCAATTTCCGTGGGATGGATGGGTTATTGTTGTGTCACTACTCAACGGCGATATTCGGTTACGGCGTATTCGATTGGACGTTGTAAAAGAAAATTGGACCAACACAGATTCCGTAGGACTTGTGAAAAGTAGTGAAAATTCAGTTATTTCGTCACACCTGCTTTTGTGAACTTGTTCTTTCAACACAAATTCTTTTAACCCACATGCATATAATTGTAATTCCATGAAAGTCTTTAAAGATAACCTAGAAGCCACGATTGACAAATGTGGTTTACTCTAGAATACTACGCATAGATTTATGTGTAAAAATTATAACAAATTAATGATGGGTTTGAACACATAAATTTAGAGATATAATAAATTCAATACTAAAAATTTTAAAGATGGGACTCATAAAATTTATATCTTAAATTTCGGAATAAGGGAGTAATTAATAAATAGCTCCTGGTGGTACATGAGGCATGTGTCATGTGGGTCAAATTCTTTAAAAGCAACAGCACCAATTTTGGGACATTACTTCTATTATACGGAAAACTCAACGCTGAATTAAGTGTGCAAAAGAACAATAGGAAAGGGAAACGAACTTTCTATAGGATGAAAAGTCATTTGTATACTTTCGCTGAAGAACGACAAAGTACTTCAAGAATTAATTCATTGCAATTTATGTGGTATATTCTTCTTTTTAGTCTGTTCAATAAACAAAAAAAATTATATACTTTTAAATTTGGAAACAATTAATTTTATACTTTTTATTTGGGAAAATAACTGTTCTCAAAATTATAGCAGAAAAAAATTATATATATATTATACATGTTTGCCGCTATCGAAGATTTGAACCTTATGGGTTCTCCTTCCCAACAATCTCAAATAATATACAATAATAACTTATGGGGACAAAAAATTTCAGCAAATTTTTCAATTTGGCTGGCCTCTTTTAATTTAACTTCATTTGTAGTGTTTTTTAAGAAGAAAATAGAAACAACACAAGTGCCTGCGGATGTTGTTTAGTGAAAAATCCAAAGGTGAAGTTAAAAACTGTCAAATATTGGATTCGAACCCTCGTCAACCAACTTAAAAAAAAAACATAGTCTATGCAGGGCCCTCCTTTGCGGCTGAACCAAAAGCTATTTCTAGTAATGGATTCTCAACTAAAATTATTTATACATTTAGGGGTCGTTTGGTATGAGGTATAAGGGTGGTATAAGAATTAATACCACCTTAATACTCTGTTTGGTTAGCAAATCAGGTATAAGTTATACCGGTGTTAATTTTAACACCGGTATAACTTATACCTCACAGATGGTGGGGTAATTAGCACCGGTATAACTTATACCTTCCTCTTATAAATTATTCAATTGTCATTCTTAATACAACATACCAAACAATGAATAAACAACAGTCCCAGCACAATTAATCCCAGCATAACTTATCCCATTATAACTTATACCGGTATAACTTATACCGGTATAACTCATATTCCAACCAAACGACTCCTTAGTGTATTTATCGATACAAACACTAGATCCGGGCAAAAGTTACTGAATTCCCGAAAACCCATACCCGATACTGTAGATCCTCCCCTAATCTTTACCCTTTTTATCTTGCCTTTAATATGAATCTTCTATAACTGCATAAATGTTATGACATATTTAATGCCATATGTTTCAAAAGTTTATTGTTACAAAAATATTATTTCATTTTTAAGGGGTCGTTTGGTTGGAATATGATTTATACCGGTATAAGTTATGGCGGTATAAGTTATATTGGGATAAGTTATACTGGGATAAGTTATACTGGGGACTGCTGTTTATTCATTGTTTGGTATGTTGTATTAAGAAGGACAATTGTATAATTTCTAAGAAGAAGGTATAAGTTATACCGGTGTTAATTATCCCATCTTTTATAAGGTATAAGTTATCACAGTGTTAAAATTAACACCGGGATAACTTATACCTAGTTTACTAACCAAACAGTTTATTAAGGTGGTATTAAATTTTTACACCACCCTTATACCTTCTTGTACCTCATACCAAACGACCCCTAAGAATATAAATTTCAAAAGTGTCATTTCATTTTAAAACATGGTGATTAAACTAGTCACATAAATTAAAACGAAATACAATAAAGGGTAATCTCCCATTGGAGACAAATACTATATCAACAACTTTTAGGTGTGTTTTAAGTTTCAAGTCTTGAAATAAAAAAGATAATTTTTCATATAAATTCTATCAAATTCAAATATACACCCGGTGCACTAAGCTCTCTTTAAAGGATCAGACCACAGTGATCTATTGTACACAATAGAGGTGTTCATAGTTCGGTTTGGGCCGGTTTTCCCCTAAAAAGAAACCAAATAAGGTAAGTCATTTTTTTAAATATTGGAACAAACCAAACCAAACCAAACCAAACCAAATCAATTAAGTCGATTTTTTATCGATTCGATTTTTGTCAATTGTTTTGGTTATTTATCGATTTTTCTTAAATATGAGATATACACTACCAAACGCATATTCCGGCGACTGTATTTTCAATGTAACACTATCAAATCAATTGCTCTTTGAGAAATCTATCAATTACCAAGATATATTGATGATAATTAAATCAAATATTGATGAATAATTTAGTACTCAATTAAAAATCGATTATTTTTAACATGAAATAAATTCTTGTACTTAAGCAAAAGAAAACTACCAATCAAACTAGAATGTAAAGACAAATAATTAAATTATTAAAATAAGAAAGAACTAGACTAAAAATACACATGACTAATATGTACCATAAATTTTTTAGAAACTTTATATAAAAATACATATATATATGTGTAATAATAAATTTAAATAGCGACTTTCATAGTTGGTTTAGTTTGATTTTTTTCGGTTATTTTTTCAATTAAGCCAAAACCAAGCCAAATTTGATCGGTTTTTAAAGTTCAAAATCAAAAGCAAACCAAACCTAAAAAGTATCGGCTTTTTTGATCGGTTTGGTTCGATTTTTCGGATTTTGATGAGCATACCTAATGCACACCATTATCCTACATTTATGTAAGAAACTGTTTTCCCGACTCGAACCCAAATTCAAACATACACATCACTTCAAACCCCCCTCCCCCCACCCCCCAAAAAAAAAATAAAAAAATAAAAACCAAATCTTTTTTCACCTTATTATTAGAGACAGCCGAAACCTAAAACAGCTTCCTCTACATTTTAGGAAATATAAATCTTAAAGCTTTGACTTGGGAGATATAAATTGGTTACAATGACCAAGTAAAAAAATTGGCATAAGCCTAACTTGAGCGAAACAACACATTGGAATTGTCTTCTTTGAGACGTGGGCAGCAAGACAAACGCACTTGCGTTTTCAATCTTGACCACTCTAACCCTTGCCCTCTTTCCTCATTCTTCTTTATAATCGTTACCAGATTTATTTCACTATGCGGAGATTCGTAACCCACAGAGCCAGAAATCTCATCTCCATTACTGTAACCAGAACTACAACTACTTCTTCTATTTGTTCTCCTCCTCCTCCTCTTACTTCCTCATTACTTGCTGCGTTTCGTTTCTTGTCCACTCTTCATCCTTCTTCTCCTGATTCAATGGGTTCCGATTATTCGTCCACACCTGTCACTCGAGACACCCTTAACCCCAAGGTAATCTTAATTTTATTTTTCTCTGCTTTATTGCATATAAAATATGTAGTTTTATCCGTTCATTGAATTTGCCTCCTCGCTATTGGTAATAAATAAATTATACTATTGCTCATTCTGGGTTTTTACTTTTTACCGACCTAGTATAGTATTTGTTGAGTGTTTTTCGTGGCTATTTGTGTTGTAACGGAATTAGTTTAAATGGAGAAATGGATATTGAGGATTTATATAGCCGACCCAACTGTTCTCTCCATCATTGCGTTAGATTAGTTTTTTTTAACGGTCAAATGTTTGTTAAATTTGTACCTTTTTCAAAAAGAAATTGTACTAGTTCTATTCTAATTTAATATGTTGCCAAAAATCGGATCTTTTGAGTCTTCATTCTTTGTAATTGATAAGTGTTGATGCGAAAATCAATAGAGAGTACTGAGTCTTTATTGAAGAGCTAATTGATACGTTGTTGCATTCATCATCTGATTTGACGCGTTCTACCTCGACTTAAATGCTACTACGATTTTCGCCAGTTTTCTCAAAGACCTTATTTCGAGTTTTTCTCTTGAATTTACATTAGTTGACTAATTTTATGGTCCATTTTGTTGGGTTCAGGTTTTGAACTGTGAGTATGCTGTCCGTGGAGAGATTGTCACACTTGCTCAGGTAGTCTTTTTACTCGGTTTACTGGCTATGGCTTTTGTTTGATGATTCCTGTAAACTGTATATGGAATCTATGTTTGAAACTTCTGTTGATTGAGCTATTATTATTTGGATCTGCTGAATTTCATAATTTTGAAGAACTTGTATATGTTCAGAGATGCCAGTTTAATTCTTCTTTTGATGCAGAAATTGCAGGAAGAAATCAAGGAGAATCCAGGTTCTCATCCCTTCGATGAGGTATTCACTCTTGTAAACTTGGTTTTCTTCTTTCCCCTTTTGCTTTAACAATCCATGCTTATGTATTTGATGCCAGTCTCGGGAATAGATCTTCAATAGAACTATCCTTACAAAGTTGATGACCTGAAGTAGGCACCACCTAGAAATTTTTTGAGTTTCTAATTTATTCTGTCATCGTTCCTCTGATTACGTGCAGATCTTATACTGCAATATTGGAAATCCTCAATCACTGGCTCAGCAGCCTATCACTTTCTTTAGAGAGGTGGGCATAAATTAGTCATGTAGTTTCATAAATTTTTGAATCATCCGGCGATTTCTAAGGTTAACTTTTTATGTTAGGTCCTTGCATTGTGCGACCATCCAGCCATTTTGGACAAAAGTGAAACACAAGGTCTGTTCAGGTATGAAAATTTTCGGCCTCTGCATCTTTTAGTTGAATGGAATAAAATATGCACCTGATATCCATATATAACTGACTTCTGTAACATGACTGTCACCAGAAAATTTTCATGTCAGTAGTCTGTTCCCTGTACACTTAGAAGATGATATGATTATATATCCTGCTATTGACAATTTGACATGAGTCGGCAGCTGTTCTTCTATATTGTTGTTCAGTGAATAATAAGCAGGAATTAATTCAACATTCGGATGACTGTCTTTTTAATTCTTATTCGAAATGTCCAACTCATAAGAAAAAGTTTTTGTTTTTGAAGTCTATTCAAGTGAGGGAAAAAATGAGCTGTCATTGAATATGAGATACCAATATACAGCGAAATATTATTGAGAACTATTTACTTTAGGTAGATAAAGGGAAGGCTTGGAGAGGTGTCAGTGTTAATTCCTTATGTTGCTCCCAAGATCTATTTGAACTAAGCGTTACTTCTTTAGATGCATGCTAAATTGGAATTCCGTGTTTGCGTCTTTTTCATAGTCACCTTTGGTTTAAGGATTCGACTTCAAACCTACAACTTATTTGATCCATCTTGTTTTTATTTTCATTGGAAAAGGTCATAGTTTTTTAGTTCTTTTATTCACTGTGTGCTTTTTATACTTTTTTGCAAGTCCTAAAGATATTCATTGTTTGAAATCCATATATTATTGTATTTATAAAATACTGAAAATTGCAAAGCCCCAAGCATAGAAATCTGACTCAACGAGAAACAAAATTTCTTGTCTTACGACTTCACTTTTTAAAACCCTGGTTTCTTTTGAGAAAGAGTGTGAAGAAGAATTCTTCATCAACTTTAACTCTCCTTCCAGTTCAGCAATAGCTTGACACAATTTTTTGGTCTGGGGAATATTCGTTTATGCCATGCAATCATTGTTTGGAAGAGGAGTTCTCTTCAATTTGAAATTTCAAAATGGTTGTAAACTTTGAGAAATTGCAACTGCTTATTTTCATTCTTTCTTCGCTTTTGTAGTGCGGATGCCATAGAACGAGCTTTCCAGATCCTTGACCAAATTCCTGGGAGAGCAACTGGTGCATACAGCCACAGTCAGGTGAGTATCCTCTCGAGATAATTCCAGTTTTGCAGAGGGTTATGTAGGTTTAATAAATATATATCTTTTTATTGTGTTCCCTAAATACAGGGCATCAAAGGATTGCGCGATACAATTGCTTCTGGTATTGAAGCTCGTGATGGCTACCCTGTGGATCCAAATGATCTTTTCTTGACTGATGGTGCAAGCCCAGCGGTAAATTTTATTTATATCCTTTTTATTTTAATAGCTTTTAGGAAAGTAGCTTGTAGCAAATATCACGTAGTTGTTAATGCTGGTTCTTCTCTTTTATTCAGGTTCACATGATGATGCAGCTGCTCATCAGGTCAGAGAATGATGGAATTCTCTGTCCAATTCCCCAGTATCCTCTTTACTCTGCTTCAATTGCCCTCCATGGTGGAACTCTTGTACGTACTGTTGCTTCAAAATAAAATTGACTTATGCTAGTTGTTTAGTTGGCTGAAATGAAACTGAAGATTGATATCTATACAAATGTTACTAAATGCCATGTTTGACTGCTCTTATGAGAGCTTTTCTTGAAAGTACCACTAAAGCGTGCATTAAACTGATCAACTTATTTTAAAGACCCTTTATTTGATTCTTGAAAGGTAATCCTTTGAGAAGTTCTTAATATTTGCATATCATCTGGTTTTGTAGGTTCCTTATTATCTTGATGAACAAAGAGGATGGGGGCTTGAGATCTCAGAAGTTGAGCAACAGCTGAAAACCGCAAAATCCAAGGGTATTGATGTTAGGGCTTTGGTTGTGATCAATCCAGGCAACCCTACCGGGCAGGTAGTCTTTTAATAGATTTTGGAAGGCTCATTTATGATTTTTCTTCTGAAATAGGAACATAATAAACATCTCTGACAAGATGCTGTTGCAATAGAATATGATATCTCTCGCTCCCCCAAAATAAAAAAATAAAAAAGAAAAAAAAGAAAGATAAAGGATAAAAAAGAAAAAAAATAGAAATAAGCCCCATTTAACCATTTCATGTGGTATGAATATTTTTCTATGCATAACTATAGGTTCTTGGTGAGGCCAACCAACGGGAAATTGTAGAGTTCTGCAAGAGGGAAGGCCTTGTCCTTCTGGCTGATGAAGTGAGTTAATTATCCTCTATATTCTTCTATGCTTGATATGGCAAAGTCTTTTGCTTCCTCAGCAGCTTGTTGACTCTAAACTTGTTTATTGATGTTTCACTATCAGATTTTGACTTTCTGAGCAATCTGGGGTTGTATTAAACTTCAACGTTGTAATTCTCTTTCATAATTTATGGAACTAATACAGGTCTATCAAGAAAATGTTTACGTACCTGACAAGAAATTCCACTCATTTAAGAAAGTTTCCCGCTCAATGGGATATGGTGAAAAGGATATCTCTTTAGTGTCTTTCCAGTCCGTTTCAAAAGGTACATATTTCCCTTTCCTTTGTCATTTTTTTGGGTGGTGTGCGCGGGTGGTTTAAGAAGGGGGATAGGGCTTCTTATTCTTCAAAATGCAAATAAATTTTGTTCTTATTTTTCATTTACCTTGGCGGCTTTAGGATTCTATGGAGAGTGTGGAAAGCGAGGAGGTTACATGGAGGTCACTGGTTTTAGCCCTGAAGTGAGGGAACAAATATACAAAGTGGCGTCTGTCAATCTGTGTTCCAATATCTCTGGTCAGATACTTGCAAGCCTCATCATGAGTCCCCCAAAGGTTTGTATTGCTATTTCCCAATAATGTGTTTGCCTTGCATATTCCCTGAGGAAAAGGCCAATGAGAGCATGGGTGTGCAGGTGGGAGATGAATCATATGAGTCTTTTTCTGCGGAGAAAGAAGGAATACTCTCGTCCTTGGCAAGACGTGCAAAGGTTAGTGAAAACTGGCATATAGGAGGACCATTGATGCTACTATAATTAGTTTGTTCATTTGAAGTAGGAGAAACTGAACCTGAACCTAAGAACTGCTTAATAGCAAGCCAAAAATGATATCTGAAAATTTACTCCAGTAGAGTACATATTTTAGCTTCATTTTTTGAGTTTATATCTGTCAACTTCTTAAATATTCCATTTCTCACTTTATTTTCCTCTCATCTCTTCTAACAATACCGTTAGACACTAGAAGATGCATTAAATAGTTTGGAAGGAGTGACATGCAATAGAGCAGAAGGGGCTATGTATCTCTTTCCGCGTATTAACTTGCCCGACAAAGCAATAAAAGCGGCAGAAGCAGCTAAAACTGCACCAGACGCCTTCTATGCTAAACGCCTCCTTAATGCCACTGGAATCGTCGTTGTTCCAGGCTCTGGATTTCGTCAGGTAATTGTTACATTTGTCGCTTTACCATCTTGTCAATGCCATTATTAATATTGATATCCTTTGGTAATAGTTTCCGACCACTTTTCAATAAATTTGCATGAACTTTTAGCTTGAATGGTAAAATGTCGCCAGAGAAAAAGCAAGCATTTCTGATTATCTTGTACATGTTGGTCTCTCTCTTACGCTACTGGTTTTTGCTTCTGTGTAGGTTCCTGGAACCTGGCATTTTAGGTGCACAATATTACCACAAGAAGAGAAGATACCAGCTATCGTATCTCGTCTTACAGAATTCCATGAAAAGTTCATGAATGAATTTCGCGCCTAAGGAATCAGTTCCTAGCGGATCCTAATAATGGAGAATTTTGAATAAGCACTGCCGGTTGGTTCTTGTCTGGCCTCTTCTTAATAGTCGAATTGTCAGGACTGTAATGTCCCAAAATTTGGGGATTGTTTCTCATTTTCTGGTTTGGATTCGCCTTTCCTCGTAGTTGAAGCGTATAAGCTTCAGCTAAAACTGTAGCCTGTTGATTTATCCCAAGCCCAGACGTGCAGTGGAAATATAAATGTGATTTGTGCAATACATTTATCATGTAACTAGTGCAGCAACTTCTCAGACCATCACAATTATATCATATCTAAAACCATAAATAGTGGATTCAGTTCATTAACAGATTGTTACAAAAGAAAACTCCAGAGACTACTATTAGATAGCTCGGGGTGTACAAAGGAAACCGAACCGATAATTCGAGTCAAACACAGAAAAAAAACCCGACTATGGTTTGATTTGGTTTGGTGTTGGAAAAAAAAAATCTGACCATAATTGGTTTGGTTTGGTTTTAACTAAAAAAAGTCAAACCGAAATCAAACCAACCCGATACTACATATATAGAAATTATAGATATATTTAATATATAAAAATTGTGCCGTGATTTATAAATATTTCTTAAAAAAAAATTTATAATTTTATTTTTCTAAGGTATTATTTCAAGGTTGGACTTAGAATTTTTGAATGTTCTAATAAATTTTATAGCCATTAATATTAGTAAATTAAATAATGCTAACAAAAGTCCAAACCAAAATCAAATCAATACTAATGCTAACAAAAGAAATTCAATTCAATAAAAAAAGGAGATCATTTGCCTCCTATACTGTAAATTGAATTTTGAACGACATGCTTCACTCTCTTCAACAAGTCTCCATTCGCACCTTTTAGTCAGGGGCGGATTTACCTTGGTGGAAGCGGTGTCATCCGACACCGCTTCGTCGGAAGAATTTACTGAGCAACATATAGTATATAGTGTGAAAAGCATGTATATGAAGAAAAAATGACACAACTTTACAATTAAAACGTTGTATATCACTGTCCAAGGGTTTCTTTTCCCTGACATAGGTCGGGAGTTCGACTCTAAAATTAATATTTTGTTTAATATTTTGTTTAATATTAAAATTAAACCAGTAATTTTGTTTAATATTTTGGTCTTTTGTTGTTTCAAAAATAATGCTCATAATTTATGAGTCATATAGAATCGAAGTTGGGAGTTGGGACCTATTTAAGGGTGAGTGCAAACCAAACTCTTTGACGTTGCACCTTTTCGTTCCTTATATATCAACAAAGGTTAAATGTTCTTAATGAGGCTGTTATAATTTCAAAAGGTGTAAATCTAGTTACAATAATATACTTTAATTAAATTTTATTACTATAATATGAATTTTATTTCTTTTAAATTATAATGTTGTTAATAATGTGTTCACATGTTCACTTTTTAAATGTCGACATCGCTTAGTAAAAATCCTGTCGTACGCCAACAACCAACATCAATATTCGCTGATGAGCCACATTTTTCTTGCAAACAACGCCTTTCACCACCGTACTATTTTTAAGGCAAAAAGGTCTTATAAGAAAAGATCCATTTAAAATGTATACATGCAACAACAATAAGAGAACACAAAGAATAAAAGTTTTGAGTAACATTACTCGTAAGAAAATGAAAACTGTACCAATGATCACTTTTAGTATTTGAAAATTGCTTGAGAAATCACTTCAAACAGAAAGAAGCATTTTCAGAGAGAGAGAATGAGTGGGAATGCTGATGCCGCGCGTAAATGTCCTGTGCTCTGTATAATATTGGTTGGTATTCAATTGGGATTTTTTTGGTCGGTAATGGTATTAATCAAAGAGACAAATTTTGTCCTTGTGTTAACATTGTTATAAACTGAAGACGCACTCAAATAAGGCTTTGACTTTATATAATGTAAAAGAGCTTCCAAAGTATGATTTAATTAAATGTCAATCATAAGTAACCGTAAGTGCTGCTCTTTTAGAGTCAGTAAATGATCTAGGAATTTAAGTTCGTGGGTGCTGAATTTTTTTGGGCATAAAATTATTATCAATCACATTGTATAAAAATATAAGTATTTGAACATGTTAACAAGAGAACACATCGTATTAATATTAATTAAAAACGTCGTAAAACCATGGTGGATAACGCAACTGACGAGAAAAAATATTTACGGGTTTCTCCCTTCGAGAGGAATTGCTCGTCTTCAGGAGGGTCGAACTTTGGAATAATTTTTCTTTTTCTTTCTTCGTAGTGAATTAGATTTTGTAAAATAAGAAAAGATAAAACAAAATCACCGAAAAGAAATTTTAAAAAGAAATAGTATTGGGTAAAAAAAAATGATTGGTGAAAACTGGAAAGAAAGAAAAGGAGAAAGTAGCTTGATAATATAAGGAAAAACACAGAAATAATTGGCATGTTTTAAAAAGCCTTGTTGAATAACAGAATCGAACCCTCGCCCTTTAACTTTCTTAAACCTCCAGCGCTCTTCCACGACCAAAGCACCCATCAGACTTTTTATCTAATGGGTGATTTTGTAAGTTTTTATATGTTTCCTCAAATTTTCCATATAACTATGCATACTCTGCGTCAAGGTTAATGGGCGCTCGAGCACTCAAATTTAATGTGTAGATCCGCCCCTGTTTAGAGTACAAGGTAGTATAATACTTGTACTAAATCCAACATTAGTTATCCATATACTAGATCCGTAGAAATGACATCAAGTAGCCATTCTAGAGGGTTGTATTTAGAAATTAGTCAGTGTCCTAAATTTCAAGATACGGAGTCCTCAAGTTTCGATTTTCAATTTAATTTTTTAGGATAAAATAATTAAGTACCGGCTAATCCCTAAATAGTCGTTCTGAATATGGCTATTTGTGTACTTTCCTCAGCATTAGTTATCTTGTGTTTGGTTGTTTCTGCAGTGTTAGTTATCCTCGTAAACAATACCTTCATAAGTTATGTATTATTTTATATTGGGATAAAATGTGAAATAACAATGCGAAGTATTAGTACACTACTAAAAAACAGTAAATTTGCTATTGAATAATTCCGACCGATTTAAGTTAGTCATAATTTTCGACTGATTCAGTCAGAAACTTTATTAAAAATACATATTAATTTTTTTTTAAATTTTGGTCTCACGACCCAGATTTTCCACCATCGGGAATCGTGATGGCGTCTACTCGTGAAAGCTAGGCAAGCCAACTATTAAGGTTCTACACATTAACAATCAACCCAAACAATTATAAACGGTAACTATAGCTAAACAAATGAAAAGTGCGGAAGAGTTAAAATAAATTCAAATACTCCAATACATGTCTACCCACGAATCTGGTGTCACAAATTCACGAACGACTAAGATTTTTACTATAATATAAGTCTGGAAAGAAAAGTACAACTGTTCTCGGAATGAAAAGAGACAGTAGAAAAGCTAAACAGGGAAGAGGAGACTTTAGGCTCTGCGGACGCCAACTCTCCCTGGACTGAAGGCAACTACCCCAGCTACTTACTGGGTCTGGTACCGAAATCTACACAAAAGAGTGCAAAATGTAGCATCAGTACAACTGACCCCATGTACTGAGTAAGCGTCGAGCCTAACTTCGGCGAAGTAGTGATGAGGCTAGGACACGACAATAATCTATGCCTATGCAGTTAAATCATATACAAACATGATCATAATAACATCAATCAACAGAATAAGGTGGGAATGGGACATGTTGCGGGGAATATAAGATTCTAACAGTAAACCAATAAAGAAGCATCAATAAGGAAGCATATATATATGTATGTTAACAAGAATAATGAAACGGTAACACGTTCGTGCTTTTACACTCATCCTCACTATATGAAACAATAGAAATGGCACGGCATCACCCTTCGTACATTACCGCTCATAATCATGGCACGGCATAACAAGAATAATGAAACGGTAACACGTTCGTGCTTTTACACTCATCCTCACTATATGAAACAATAGAAATGGCACGGCATCACCCTTCGTACATTACCGCTCATAATTATGGCACGGCATCACCCTTCGTGCATTATTCCTCACAATATCGGCACAACATCACCCTTCGTGCATTAACACTCATAATATCGGCACAGCATCACCCTTCGTGCATTGCACTCGCTCACAATATCATGCACGACATCATCCTTCATGCTTTACACTCTTTCTCACCCAAACAATAGAAAATAATATGTCCCGGCAAGAGAATCAGCAGTATCAACAATAACATCCCGGTAAGGAAATCAACAATGTCAACAATAACATCCCGGCAAGGAATTTAGCTATAACCAATCTCATTTTCAACAATTACTTAACAAAATGAAACTCAATTTGAGCCAATACTCAAAATAGTCAATTTGAGCAAGATAGATACATAATAAAACCACAAACATCATGATATAAGACTTACGACCATGATTGACACCAACGTATAAATACTCCTCACCATACCTATACATCGTACTCGTACTAACACATAGCAAATAACACCACAACTCCTACTCCCTCAAGCTAAGGTTAGGACAAACACTTACCTCGATTCCACGGACAAGATTAAGCCTCAACTACCATTTTATCTCTCGGTTCCACTTCCAATTCGCGTTTATCTAGTAATAATTTACTTAACAACATCAATAAATGCTAAATAAACCAAATATAATGCATGAAAGTAGACTTTCCAATATTTTTTCCAAAAAGTTAAAAATTGACCCCAGGCCCGCTTGGTCAAAACCCGAAGTTTAAACTAAAACCCGATCATCCATTCATCCACGAACTTAAATATGCAATTAATTTTGAAATCGGACCTCAAATTGAGGTCCAAATCCCAAAAAATTGAAAATCCTAACTTCTACCCAAAATCACGCAATTTCCCATGAAAAACCCTTGATTTTGAAGTGAAATTATGTAAAAAAGATGCTATAGATTGAAGAAAATAAGTTAGAAATCGTTTACCTATGATATGTGATGTTTAGGTTTGAAAAAGTTGTAAAATGAAGAAGAATCCCGTCAAAAATTCCACTTAACAGGTCTCAGATGTCGCAATTGCGACAAGGGGTTCGCAATTGTGAACCCTGGGAATTTCTGCCATCTTCGCAATTGCGAAGGAATACATTGCATTTGCGACCTCTGGCTTATTTGACAACCTACGCATTTGCGAAGAACATCTCGCATTTGTGAGGAAGGCTGGCCCTGAGGTCTTCGCATTTGCGAAGCAAAAGCTCACATTTGAGATCCCTAAGTACATAGCAATTGTGATGCCTGATCTCGCAATTGCGAGATCAAGGGCCTGCAATACAGCTGCAACATACCAGCAATCTTCCTAAGTCCAAATTCACTCTGTGGCCTATCCAAAACTCACCGGAGGCCTCGGGGATCCAAATCAAACATGCACACTCATGTCTAGAAATATCATACGGACTTGATCGTGCGATCAAATCATCAAAACAATATCAACAACTACGAATTTAACCTCAAATTCATGAAATTCATTAATAACATTAAAATTTCCATTTTCTCAACTTAAGGTCCGATTTATACCAAATCAACTCCATTTCTTATCAAATTTCATAGATTCGACTTATTTATTATTTTAAACCTGTACCGGGTTCCGAAACCAACATACGTGCCTGATACCATCAAGAACACACATCATTTTATTTCAAAAAGCTTTTATATTTTCCAGCAAATAATTTTCTTAAAAAATTCTTTTCTCGGCCTAGGGACCTCGGAATTCGATTTTGGGAATATGCCCAAGTCCTATATTTTACTACGGACCCTACGAGACCGTCAAATCACGGGTCCGGGTCCATTTACCAATAATATTGACCAAAGTGAACTTTAATCAATTTTAAAGGCCAATTTCATTATTATTTTTTTAAATTTCACGTAAAAGCTTTTCGAAAATGCGCCTGAATTGTGCACACAAATCAAGGTGAGACAAAGAGAGGTTTTCAAGGCCTAGGAATACAATTTTGACTTCTAAAACAAGAGATGACCTTTAGGGTCATCACATTCTCTACCTCAACAACCCTTCGTCCTCGAACAAACATAGAAAAGTACCTGAGTCGGTGAAAAGATAAGGATAACGGCTCCGCATATCGGACTCAGACTCCCAGGTCGCTGCTTTAACAAGGTGACCTCTCCACTGCACACGAACTGAAGGGAAATTCTTCGACCTCAACTGACGAACCTGCCGGTCTAGAATGGCTACCGGCTCCTCCTCATAGGTCAAGTCCTTGTCCAACTGGACAGTGCTGAAGTCTAACACATGGGATGGATCACTGTGATACTTCCAAAGCATGGACACATGAAACATTGGATGCACTATTGATAAAGTCAGTGGAACTCAAGTCTATAAGCCACCTCTCCCACTCGATCGAGAATCCTAAAAGGACCGATGAATCTAAGGCTTAGCTTGTCCTTCTTCCCAAAAATCTCATCACGCCCTTCACGGGCGACACCCAAAGCAACACTCGCTCTCCGATCATGAATGCCAAATCACGAACCTTGTAGTTGGCATAACTCTTTTACCTGGACTGAGCTGTAGAAAGCCTATCCTGAATGATCTTAACCTTATCCAAGGCTTCCTGTACCAAATCCATACCCAACAATCGAGCCTCTCCCGGCTCAAACCACCCAACTGGAGATCGACACCGTCTACCATATAATGCATCATAGGGAGCCATCTGGATGCTCGACTGATAGATGTTGTTCTAGTCAAACTCCGCTAATGGAAATAACTGACCCCACGAACCTCCAAAGTCAATACTCATGCTCAGAGCATATCCTAAAAAATTTGAATAGTACGACCGAACTATTCGTCCGTTTGAGAAAGAAATGCTATGCTCAACTCGACCCGAGTACCTAACTTACACTGAATTGCCCTCCAGAAATGCGAGGTAAACTGCGCACCTCGGTCAGAAATAATGGACACGGGCACACCATGAATATGAACGATCTCCTAGATATAGATCTCAGCTAACCTCTCTAAAGAATAGGAGACTGCCATATGAATGAAATGTGCTGACTTGGTCAGCCTATCAACAATAAACCATATCGCATCGAACTTCCTTTGAGTCTGTGGGAGTCCAACAACAAAGTCCATAGTGATACGCTCCTACTTCCACTCAGGAATCTCAATCTTCTGAACCAAACCACTAGGCCTCTGATGCTCGTACTTTACCTACTGACAATTCAAACATCAAGCTACATACGCAACAATATCCTTCTTCATCCTCCTCCATTAATAATGCTGCTGCAAGTCCTGATATATCTTAGTGGCGCTCGGATGAATAGAATACCAGGAACTATAGGCCTCCTCCAGAATCAACTCACGAAGTCCATCCACATTGGGCACACAAATATGACCCTACATCCTCAAAACTCCATCGTCTCTAACTGTAACCTGCTTGGCATCCCCGTGCCGCACCGTGTCCCTAAGGACAAGCAAATGAGAATCATCATACTGCCGATCTTGGATAAGCTCAAATAATGAAGAACGAGGGACTGTGCAAGCTAGCACACAGTTGGGCTCAGAAACATTCTACCTCACAAACTGATTAGCTAAAGCCTAAACATCCAAAGTAAGCGGTCTCTCATCGATCGGAATATATGCAAGACTGCCCATACTGGCTGACTTCCTACTCAAAGCATCGGCCACCACATTGGCCTTCCCTGGATGATACAAGATGGTGATGTCATAGTCTTTCAAAAGCTCCAACCACCTCCTCTGACTCAAATTTAGCTTCTTCTGCTTGAACAAGTATTGCAAACTCTTATGATCCGTAAATACCTGACATGACACGCCATATAAATAATGCCTCCAAATCTTTAGCGCGTGGACAATGGCTGCTAGCTCCAAATCATGAACTAGGTAATTCTTCTCGTGAATCTTTAACTGCCATGAATCATATGCAACAACCTTGCCATTCTGAATCAACACCGCACCAAGTCCAATACGAGATGCATCCCAATACACTGTATATGGCCCTGAACCCGTGGGTAAAACCAACACTGGTGCCATAGTCAAAACTGTCTTGAGCTTCTGAAAGCTCACCTCACACTCATCCGACCACCCGAGCTGGGCACCCTTCTGGGTCAACCTGGTCATCGGGGCTGGTACAGATGAAAACCCTTCCACAAATCGACTGTAATAACTTGCCAAATCCAAGAAACTCTGGATCTCTATAGCTGATGTGGGTCGAGGCCAGTTCTTGACTACCTCAATCTTCCTCGGATCCACCTGGATACTCTCTGCTGATACGATGTGGCCTAAGAATGCAACTGAACTCAACCAAAACTTGCACTTCAAAAACTTAGCATACAAATGACTGTCTCTCAGAATATGAAGAATGACTCGAAGATGTTGCTCGTGCTCCTCTTGTCTGCGAGAATAGATCAAAATAGCTTCAATGAAGACAATCACGAAGGAATCCAAATAATGCCTGGACACTCAATTCATCAAATCCATGAATGTTGCTGGGGCATTTGTCAACCCAAACGACATGACTAAAAACTCATAATGCCCGTACCGAGTGCAAAAAGCTGTCTTAGAGACATCAGATGCCCTAATCCTCAATTGATGGTAGCCAGATCTCAAATCAATCTTCAAAAACACTTTGGCACCCTGAAGCTGGTCAAACAAATCATCAATCCTTGGCAATGGATACTTGTTCTTGATGGTAACCATGTTCAACTACCCATAATCAATACACATTCTCATCGATCCATCCTTCTTATTAACAAACAATACCGGTGCACCCCAGGGCGAGACACTAGGTCTAATGAAGCCCTTATCAAGCAAGTCCTGCAACTGTTCTTTCAACTCCTTCAACTTTGGCAGGGCCATACGATATGGCGCAGTAGAAATGGGCTGAGTGCCCAGAGCCAAATCTCATCCCCGACAGGTCTGCAGGAAATACCTCTGGAAACTCACGAATAACTGGCACGAAATCCATAGAAGGGACCTCAGCACTAGAATCACGCACATATGCCAAGTAAGCCAAACTCCCCTTATCGACCATATGCCAAGCCTTCATATAAGAAACGACCCTACTAGAAGAATTACCAGAAATACCTCTCCACTCCAATCGAGGCAACCCCGGCAAAGCTAAGGTCACGGTCTTGGCCTGACAATCCAATATGGCATGATAAGGTGACAACCAATCTATCCCTAATATGAGATCAAAATCAATCATATCCATAAGTAAGAGATCTACACGGGTCTCAAGACCCCCAATAATAACAACATACGAGCGATAGACACAATCTATAACAATGGAATCACCCACCGGTGTGGAAATATATACAGGAGCACTCAAGGAATTACGAGGCACAACCAAATATGTAGCAAAATAAGATGACACATAGGAGTATGTAGACCCCAAATCAAATAGAACCGAAACATCTCTACTGCAAACTAAAACCGTACCTATGATAACTGTATCGGCAGCCTCAGCCTTATGTATGGCTGGAAAAGCATAACATCGGGGCTGGGCCCTACCACCCTAAACTACATCCCCGAGACGGCCTCCTACTGGCTGGCCTCCAACTCTAGCGGCCTGACCTCCACCTCTAACAGCCTAGCCTCCACATCTAACACCTCGACCTCCACCTCTAGCTACCTGACCCCTACCTCTAGCTAGTCGTGCGGGCTATGGAACACCCATTGCCTGAGCCATAGCATGAGAACCCTGATGCTGAGAACTGCTCGAGGCTCGAGGGCAAATCTAGCAATGTGCCTCGGATCACTACAAGTATAACAAGTCCTCGGATGCTGGGACTGCTGACCCTGAAACTGGCCCTAACGGCCTGAGTAACCACCCTGAAAACTCTGAAGCAGAGGTGCACTGATAGGAGCTGGTGATGCACTGTAGGGTAGCTGATCCGGATACTACAAATACGACCACTTGGAGCACCCTGAGAAGGTTGAAGTGCTAAATGAAATGACCTGGGAGGATGGCCCCTATCGAAAGAATCCCTGCCTCCAAACGAGGTACCACTGAATCTGCCCGAATGGCGAGGCCTCTTGTTAGACCCCTGACCACTCCCCTATGATAGAACTATCTCAACTCTCCTGGCCACGCTGGCCGCATCCTGAATAGAAATCTCGCTCCCTATCTCATTAGCCTTCTACAATCGAATAGACTGAGCAAGTCCCTCAATTAACCTCCTCTCTCTCTCTCTCTCTCTCTCTCTCTCTCTCTCTCTCTCTCTCTCTCTCAGTGGGGAGTATAATAAGGGCATGACGGGCCAAAGCAATAAATTTGGTCTCGTACCCAGTGACGGTCATAGAACCCTGTTGGAGACACTCAAACTGCCTCTGATAGTCCTCCCTCTGAATGATAGGAAGAAACTTCTCCAGAAATATTTGAGAGAACTGATCCCAAGTCAAAGCCGGTAACCCAGTTGGCTTAGCCAAACAATAATCCCTCCACCAAGTCTTGGCAGATCTCGACAGACGAAAAGTAGCAAAGTCAACCTCATTAGTCTCCACTATCCCCATATTCCGAAGAACCTCGTAACAGCTGTCCAATAGTCCTGGGGATCCTATAAGGATATACCACCATAAGTAGTAGTGAATAGCTTGGTGAACTTGTCCAACCTCCACAAAGCATCAGCAAACATAACTGCTACATCACCGGTCTGAGCTACCACACCCGGCTGAACTGCTCCAACTGGCTGAGCTGCTGGAGTCTGAAACTAAGGCGCCACTTGATCCGGAGTGCGAGTAGCAGGAGTCTGTGCTCCTCCCCCAGCCTAAGAGATGGCTGGTGCTACAGGAAGTAAGCCTTCCTGGGCGACACTCTCCATAATGCCCGCTATATGGACCAGAGCATCCTGGAGTACCGGGGTAGCGATGAAACCCCTTTGGGACCTGAGCTAGCCCTGCTGGAACGGTCTGGGTTGGAGCCTCCTCCTCAAACTCTACCTGAGGCTCTGCCACCGGTGCTGCTGCTCTGGGCTGAGCCCTGCCTCAGCCTTGTTCTCTAGCACGACCTCGACCTCGTCCTCTGCCCCTCGTAGGAGCTACCATAGGGGGCTCGGGCTGATTAGTGGATAAAGAAGCACGTGTTATTGCCATCTACAAAAGAATAGAGAAGAAGTTCAATTAGCATTGAGAAATAAAATAGCACGACAGAGAAGAATATATGAGAAGTTATTCCTACACTCTGTAGCCTCTAGGGGATAAGTACAGACGTCTCCATACCGATCCGTCAGACTCTACCTAGCTTGTTCGTGAATTGTGAGACCTAGGCAACCTAGAGCTCATATACCAACTTGTCACGACCCGGATTTCCCACCCTCGGGAGTTGTAATGGTGCCTACTCATGAAAGCTAGACAAGTCAACTGTTAAGGTTCTACACATTAACAATCAATCCAAACAATTATAAACAGTAACTATAGCTAAACAAATGAAAAGCGTGAAAGAGTTAAAATAAATCCAAATACTCCAATACATGTCTACTCACGAATTTGGTGTCACAAATTCACGAACGACTAAGATTTTTACTACAAATATAAGTCGAAAAGAAAAGTACAACTGTTATTATAATGAAAAGAGACAGTAGAAAGCTAAACAGGGAAGGGGGACTTTAGGCTCTGCAGATGCCAGCAGATCTACCTTGGTCTCCCTGGACTGAAGGTAGCCACCTCAGCTACTCACTAGGTCCGGTACCGAAATCTGCACAAAAGAGTGCAGAGTGTAGCATAAGTACAATCGACCCTATGTATTGAGTAATTGTCGAGCCTAACCTTGGCGAAGTAGTGATGAGGCTAGGACACGACAATCATATATACCTGTGTAGTTAAATCTCATACAAATGGTATCATAATAACGTGAATCAACAGAATAAGGTGGGAAGGGACATACTGCGGGGAATATTAGATTCTAACAGTAAACCAATAAAGAAGTATGATGAACATCATATATATATATATATTAACAAGAATAATGGAACGGTAACACGTTCGTGCTTTTACTCTCGTCCTCACCATATGAAACAACAGAAACGACACGACATCACCTTTTGTGTTTTACCTCTCATAATCATGGCACGACATCATCCTTCATGTATTATTCCTCACAATATCGGCATGGCATCACCCTTCATGCATTAACTCTCAAATCATGGCACGGCATCACCCTTCGTGCATTAACTCTCATAATATCGGTACGACATTACCCTTCGTGCATTACACTCACTCACAATATCATGCGCGACATCACCCTTTGTGTTGTACACTTTTCCTCACCCAAATAATAGAAAACAATATGTCCCCGCAAGGGAATCAACAGTATCAACAACAACATCCTGTCAAGGGAATAAAAAATGTCAACAATAACACCTCGGCAAAGGATTCAGCTATAACCAATCTCATTTTCAACAATTACTTAACAAAATGAAACTCAACTTGAGCCAATACTTAATTACTAGGAAACTTTCATAGGCTTTGTTCCACATTAATGATCATCAATTTGAGAAATATTGATACATAATAAAACCACAAACATCATGATATAAGACTCACAAGCATGATTGACACCAACGTATAGATATTAGTCACCACACCTATACGTCATACTCATACTAACATATAGAAAATAAGACCACAACTCCTATTCCCTCAAGCTAAGGTTCCACTTTTAATTCGCGTGTATCTAGTCATAATTTACTTAACAACATCAATAAATGCAAAATAAACTAAATCTAATGCATGAAAGTAGATTTTCCAATGTTTTCCCCAAAAAGTCAAAAATTGACTCCTGGCCTGCTTGGTCAAAACCCGAAGTTCAAAACCAAAACCCGATCACTCATTTACCCATGAACTTAAATATGCAATTAGTTTTGAAATCGGACCTCAAATTGAGGTCCAAATTCCCAAAATTTGGAAATCCTAACTTCTACCCAAAAACAGCCAATTTCCCATGAAAAACCCCAGATTTTGAAGTGAAATCATGTAAAAAAGGTGTTATCGATTGAAGAAAATAAGTTAGAAATCATTTACCTATGATTTGGTAAGAACTATCTTCAAGAAAATCGCCTATGTGATGTTTAGGTTTGAAAAAGTTGTAAAATAAAGAAGAATCCCGTAAAAAATTCCATTTAGGAAGTCTCAGATGTCGTAATTGCGACCAGGGGTTCACAATTGCTAACCCTGGGAATTTCTGCCATCTTCGCAATTGCGAAGAAAAATGTCGCATTTGTGACATCTGGCTTATTTGACAACCTTCGCATTTGCGAGGAAGGCTGGCGTTGAGGTCGGGTCATTACATTCTCTCCCAATTAGATATATGTTCGTCCTCAAACGTGCTAAGAACTGTGTTAGAGTTGTCCGAAATCACTGTTTAACACCTCATGCACCTACCCGTGCTACCACAACTCTGTAGAGCGCATTAAATCGATCAAATATGAAGATATTCTCTTTTATTTAGGCAAATAAGCCATGGAGCCCAGTTTCAACATCCAGAATTTCTCTGCCAGGCCTGATTCCAACATACAAACACCGTATCAATCACTACACGACGTATCAGAACAGGACTGCATACTTTTGCTGAATTCACACCATTCACCGCATCTTTCACATGACCCTAATAAAATTCTCTGCTCATAATAGCCGACATTCCCCAAATCTGATGCTCACAATGTGCCTCATGACATATATAAGTATTGTTCCAACTCTTCCAATACCGCCATGATGACAGAGATGTGTAGAAATTCATAACCAGTTACAGAGTCAACAAATCATTGAATCTCTCCTCTTAACTAGAATCATCACCCCATTATGATCCAAATAATGGTATTTTCTCCTTAATATACTTCATATAATCCAATTACACTGATCCTAGATCCAAAAATCTCATCTCACAAATAGGCTACCCTAGACACTGCCAAAAATCTCATATAATGTCGTAATGTGCTAACAAGCTACAAACTCGAATGTGATACATAATGAAACCAACCCTGGAAGGGACTACTCAACCCATACAACTAATTAGACAACCGAAAAGGTGTCATGAACTTTCCTCAAAAAATGGGAAACAAAACACAAAAAAATAGATATAGGGATCTGTACTCAACATCACACTGTTGAGGCGTGCAACCCGATCCAAACAATATACCTGTGGCAACGTGCCACCCGACCCACACATAAATCTATATAGAGAGATACTTACTGAGCTAAAGTGCTCATTACTACGAAATATCCGAATATCGGCCACAAGCACTTAAGTGCATAATACCATCCCTGGGGAGACAGATAGTGCCATATGCTTACAAAACTCAAGCACGTCTAAGGTGCGGTATATGATCTGAATTTAGAGAGCCATCCTGCTCAATAATGCCATCACTATGCGAAATCTCAAATATGAAATTTATTAAGGCGTTTCACAGCTCACACAGCACAATATGGCATTACATGAAATAGCCGACAACAAAACGACATCCAATGTCCAAATGCTCCCCCATAAGGAGCACTATGCTGAAATGAACACATCTGGCATGATATAGAGCCCACATTCATATTTAAATCCATCCATGGACCTCAAGCTGATTCTGATTGCACTGTACTAGGCTAACAACCCTTCAACGATCCATAATACCCCTTTTTCCCATAACACATAAGAACAACCATCATAATCGGAACAAACCTCCATAGTCCACAACCAGATAAACAGAGCGCCCTTCAGGCACAAATTCCCAATATAGCAATATTACCACAATCTTCATACTTGGTTTCAATTCTTCAATCAATCAAGTGACTACACGTTCCACTTACACAATATTCCCGTGGGATACGCTCCCATAATCTTCTGCACCAAGTAACAACTTTGTACATTCATGCCATCGGCCGCACTAATGCTGTAAAGCGAATCAAGAATCCACAAATCAATACACAAAGCCTCTTACACAAAATACCGATCTTAGGTGACACTGAAGATAATACCAACTTATTCTAAATACCTAAATCATTTCCTACTCATCAGAGCTCGTGGCATCCCTATCAACATCGAACCACAACCTTGATCCTCAACTTCCAATTCCCATGATACTCGCTGCACCTAATCATGCTAATACGTAAAGGTATAAGAATTTTATCTTAACTCTTGAACCACTAATAGGGTAGACACTTCATCATATAAAAAGCTTTTGATTAACTCTTTTCAAACGAATCATTACAACACGTGACTGAATTCCTACAACTGCAGAAAATATATTCCTCTAGTAGTAGTCTAAACCACCATAAGTCTGCTGAGATCCATCTACACTTAACAAGCCATAATACTCAAGCGCCTCCAAATAAAATCAATTTTGGTGGCCGTCAAGCCTCGCACGTACCGCCATAAATCACATGCATAACTCAATGCACTGAAGGAATTGATCATTGCCACCGTCATGCCTATTCAACCATTTCTAGCCGATTTGACTTTTTCTAATTTACTATAGACTTGAATCAGGAATAATAACAGCTCCATTCAAAACATAACGAACCCAAATCCGCACTCATCCTGAGTGACCTTATTTCACGAGACTATGTTGTCTCAAAACCCACGAACCATCTCATAACCTCCTTGTGCGCATATTCACGTGTTCAACTGGTACACCCATTCTGATAATTTCTTCGTGCATCCGAAGTCATTTTCCCTCATTCCTCTAAATTCTACACTGCAAGTTGAAGATAACATAGAACACTTAAAGCCCCTTCTTCATAATCCGATGTAAAAGCTCGATACTCAACCATACTATGGACTCGAAATCACTAGGCGCCACATTTTAATCTTTGGATCCACTAGAACCGTTATTGAGAGTCAACCACTCTGACTTGGTCCCTAATAATAATCAACTCCAAGGCTCTTCTAGCACATGAACACTCTCTCGATGAAGTACCTGATTGAATCACTGCCCTTGTAAATCACCTTCGTACGACTCTAAATCTTCCCAAAGCCTAAACATGAGTCAGTAAGGCCAATTATAGCACACATTTATCAAATCCTTTACTCAAGTTACCACATATGTTCTCTTCCCTTAGCCGTAATAATCCACTAATATGCTGATAACCAGAAACTTCACCAGTAGATAACCATGCAACCCAAATCATAGGCAGTGGACTCTCCTACTTAGCTTGGAGCCACCCATTACATAACTCTAGAACCCACCCAGATTCTTTTTTCATCGTCGACCTAATCTTGCACAACCAATTTACCAAACTCCTTGAAATCCTTCTATTTGACCTTTCAGGAACACTCTCAATCACTAACCATATTCACACATTCGACCTCTTACCGAATAGCCAGTAGAATTCTTTGTATCAAGCAAGCTCTTTTCTGTCACATCTAATCGCCCATCCCAATATTCTAATTTGAGTTCGTAGACCCTGTCACTGTCCACCCTGATTCCCAAATCACTATAGACTTTTCTCAGGATATGTAGTCATCCTACTACAGAATGCATGTGCTACTTTTCCACTCTCCCACTTTGGTCAAACTCACTCCTTTAAGCAACTATTTGACTCTCGTTCCTTACTCTTAGCCTTCTAGAAAATCTAACCATCGCAATGTACTTCCTCATCCTTCGCTGCCCAGTTGTTGCCTTAAATGAAAATCTATTTCTGTAGCACTTGAACCAATAGATCGCTACTAACTTGAAACCCCTTCAAAGGTCATCTTTCTTGAGTCATCAACAACAGGAACACCGATTCACTCCTAAACCACCGCAACACCACGATCTCTGATAGCCGCTTCTCTGCACTATTCACAATACTTTGCCCCAAAGGAGAATTGATGAAAACCATAACATCGGCAAACTTAACACATTCGATCAAGGGAGGAGACCCCATATTACTGAAGAAAATTCTGCCTCGTCCGAAAATACCAAGTCTCATCACTCCATCAACCTAACCTTGAAAATTTATAGTCCGATTGCCTTTCCTCTGCCAGAAATAAAATACTGAATCTCTGAATCATGCACCGAGTAAACCTCCTTTCAGGTCATTCACTGCCCTGACACATAGACTAGCATCCTACTATCACATCAATGCTGTGTGATACCAACTCATAAGCATCGTAGCAACCTGGGCATAGCTTTAAAGCTCTCAGAAGTACAACTACTAAGCTGAAATGATAGAATATTTTTCTGCAAGGCGACGATAATAACCCAATCAATTACGTAGGGAGAAACATCCTACACCACATCCGTAGTACCATTAAAAATCCTCAATTTTTTATTTTTATAACCAGCTCTTCATGTCGCATACGATTTAATGGGAAGGAAATGAAGGTATAAGCCTCAAAGGAATCAAATCGCGCGATGAGAATCAAGAAGGAAAGTGCTCCTAACAGCCCTGTAGCCTCTCAAAAATAAGTATAGACATCTCCGTACCAATCCACAAGACTCTACTAGATTCGCTCATGACTCGTGAGACCTAAGTGAACCTAGTGTTCTGATACCATGTTGTCACGATCCAAAATTCAATAAAGGTCATGATGGCGCTGGACATAGCTGTCAGGCAAGCCAACCATAAATACTTAATTTAGTTCTCGTTAGAGTATTTTCAAAATCATGATTTTTCTTCAATTTAAGAGTAAAAAGATAAAATTTAAAGAATAAATAAAAATATTTAAAAATTAAATACTGAATATCCCATAATCATCCCAGAACCCGGTGTCATAAGTGCATGAACATTTACTAGGAAGTAAAAATAACATACAATGACTGTCCAGAATACAAATTGGACAGAAAAGAAAATACAAGCACTTTGAAAGAGACTCTGCTGGCTGCGGATCGTCTCATAAGATACAACCCACCTAAGTCCCTGTACCAATCACGCCGTTACGCCCACAAGGCCACTGAACATACATGTGACTGAATAGCAAAATGTACATCAAGTGTAGTATGAGTACGAAAATAATGCGTACCCAGTAAGTATCCAGTCTAATCTCGAAGAAGTAGTGACGAGAGGTCGACTCCGACACTTACTATGGCCATCAATAATATAATTAGTCATGGATTTATTAAAAATGGCAGTAAACTCAAGGAAATCATGAAGCAGGTAAACAATCCTTTTGATAATAAGAGATTTCCAAATTCATATTTTATCAGTTATCAATTTACCTTAGACTAGGGAGGCAATATCAATATTTATAAATTTTAAGAAAAGCAATGCAAGCATACACAAATCATGCCGAGGTCATACGGTCCGATCCAACAAATATTTAAACTGTGCACTGCCAGAAGATCGAATGGCGCAAACCATAGATGGATCTATATAATCTACCGAGGCGTTCGGCCCATTTCACTAGAGATAAACATGTTCAGACAGTCAATCAAGAATTCATCAAGGGGTAATTATCCAAGGAAAAGACAATTTCTCTTTTAAAAGTCAAAAAAATGATGTTTAGCCTTTTAGAAGTTTATTTACCAAGTTCAATACGATTTAAGCATTTTATATTGACAATAAGGTTGCAATTATTGCAAGTAAAGCATGATTTTGGGTCCTAGACTACCCGGACTTAAGCATAATAGTAGCTACGCACGGACTCTCGTCACATCGTGCATACGTAGCCCCCACAAATAGGAGCACATGTTTAATTATTTCACGTATGGGGTTAATTCCCTCTTACAAGGTTAGAAATGAGACTTACCTCGCTCTGAAGTTTCATATTCGGCTCCCAAGCCTTTCAAACAACTCGACTCGATGCTCAACGCTCCAAAACTAGCCAATAATTATGCAAACCCATTAATATATACTCAAATACCCATTGTAATCCAATTTATAACAATTCCTAACCTCAATCGAAAAGTCGATAAAAATTACCCTCGGACTCACGCGCTCGGATTCTAAAAATTTTCGAAGATAAACATTACCCATAACATTACAACCTCAAACATATAACTTATTTCCAATTCCATGCTCAAATTCATGGTCAAAGTCCAAAAATCTAATTTTCTAGGTTTTTCTTCAAAACCCCAACTTTCTACTAATTTCCATGTTTAATTCTTATAAAATCCATGTATTTAGCTTATAATGAGGTGGGAATAACTTACCTTGATTTGGATGATGAAAATCCCCACTTGAAGCTCTCCAAAAATCATCCAACCAGGAGAGAATAGAAGAAATATGGGCTAAACCCCTGTTTTAAAGAAACGTCACTACCTCGAGCCTTTTCGCACCTGTATCATAGGCCATTTCTGAGGTGCATGTGTCGCTTCTGCGGTCCAGGGATCAAGATCAAATTCCGCATCTGCGGTCTCCTCAGCATAGATGTGCACCCGCATATGCAAATGAGCAGGTGCGGTTACACCAGATATGGTGCACTTCAGCCATTCCTTAAGTTCCATTTTCGATCCGTTAACCACCCGGATTCCACTCGAGACTCCCGGGACCCCGTCCAACTATACCAGCCAGTTCTAAAATATATTACGAACGTAGTCGAGCCTTTAAATCACATCAAACAACATCAAAAATCATGAATCGCAACCCAATTCAAGCTTAATGAACTTTAGAACTTCAACTTCAATATTTGATGCCGAAACCTATCAAATCACGTCCGATTGAACTCAAAATGTGCACACAAGTCACATCCAACATTACGGACCTATTCTAACTTTCAAAATCAAAATCTGAACCCGATATCAAAAAGTCCACTATTGGTCAAACTTCTCAAAAACTTTCAAATTTTTAACTTCCACCAAACGACTCCAAAATTACCTGCGTGCCTCCAAATCCACTTCTGGATGCGCTTCCAATACCAAAATCATAATACGGAGCTATTCCTGGACTCGGAATGCCAAACCGATATCAATAATATTAAAATACACCTCAACCCAAATCATGGAATTCTTCCAAAATATCAACTTCCACAATAGGTGTCGAAACTCTCCCGGATGATCCAAAACCTGATCAGGTTAATACGTCCAAGTCCAAAATTATCATACGAACCTGTTGGAACCTTCAAATCTCAATTACGATGTCATTTACTCAAAGTCTAACCTTAGTCAGAATCTTCCAACTTAAAGATTCTGAAATGAGAATTTTCTTTCCCAATCAACTCCGAACTTCCGAAATTCAAATTTGGACCACGCATACAAGTAATAATACCCGATGTCAAGCTGCTTATAATCTCAACCTCCGAACGACGCACTATAGCTCAAAACGACTGGTCAGGTTATTACAGTTAGAGTTGAACAATATTTTAAAAGAGTTAGAATTTTTATACATTCAAGTTAAGTTAGTTAAGAAACAACTTAAGTGCTAATACTTCTTTATTTCGACATCTAGTTTGGAAATTCTCAATGCCCTATCTATGTGTTAATTATGAGTATTACTTATTATTGGAACGAAATGAAGAAAATGCAGTCAATTAAGTATAGGAGTGCTATCATATGCTAATTTGAAATAAATTAGATTAATTTATATGTTTTAGGACTTTTTTGTCTTACAATAGTTTAATGTACCTATCAATATTGAAACCGCCCAAGTATTATAGTAAAATATGTAATTAAACTACTTAGATAACCTTTGGAAGAATATAACTCAGTAAGTCGTATAATCAAAATAAATATATTAACTTCTAGTTTTTTTTGTTTGTGTATATGGCATTTGAACATCGTAGATGGATATATAATAGGGATCATCCTAATCGTATGTGGTTAAGTAATGAATTTAAAGAAGGAGTTGCTGGACTTATTGCTAAGGCAATGACACTTGATGATTTTCATATTGAAGGAACAATTAGGTGCCCTTGTGTGAAATGCAAGTGCGATAAGTTATCGGGAGAAGATGTTGTTTGTCACGACCCCAATCCCGGTTGTGATGGCGCCTAACCATACAACTAGGCAAGCACAACCATTTATCACTCACTAACCCAATCTGATAACTTATTAATGACAATTTAAGGGAATTAACAGTTTAAAAATAATAAGCCGATGTTTATAATAAAAACAATACGGAACAGACTGAAACATCTGAAGAAACACTCCCAACAGAATCTGGTGTCACAAGTCTAGAGCCTCTAACAACGGAGTAACAAATATATGAAAATACGTAAGTCTGGAATGCAGAATAAAATTGAAATAAAGGGGAGAAGTCGGGTCCTGCAAACGTCAGGCAGCTACCTCGACAACTCTGATAAAACTCTGGAAGACA
>MU757217.1:3199-40401 GCA_026770625.1 Nicotiana glauca | reverse complement strand
AACTCATAAGTCAACATCAGGTTGACTTTTCCAAACTAACTTTCTTTTAAAGAGACTAATTGTCTCATTTCTAACCGAACTCTATCCGAATTACTTCAAATTCACCAACCACCTATAATGAAATATATAGAAGCATAAAAAGGGGAAAACGGGGTGGTAACTCACGTGACGACGGGACGGGTCGTCACATTGTCATATGTCATTTTTTAAAAAGAGATTTATGAAAATTTATTATATGTGGACTGCTCATGGGGAATCTTGATAGCATAAATGATGAGGAAAGTGAAAATAAAACAAGTGATGAGGATTATATGCATGTTTTATGACTTGTTCAGTATTTATATGTTATAGTGTGCTTCACTGTAATATGTAATAAAATTACTTTATATTATTAATGACATATTCATTTTTTGATGTTTATATTGTTATATTTATTATATATACTTTATATTTATATTTTTTATGTTAAATTTTTTTACATGTAAATATTTTATATTCATTACACGGATGGATTCTTGTGGTAAAGAAATAAAAAATCTAAGAAGAAAAAACACACTTTACCTAGACCAAGTCAACTTCCTAGCTCCACCTATACTATGTCGCGCCCCCTTTTTCTCGCGAAATCGGATTTATGACATTTGGAAAGACAACTTGTTCCCTTTTGGGAATTGGGTTTTGAATTGAAGAGTCGACACCTAATGATTTAAGTGCATTAGGACACTAAGAAGGGTTTGATTCAAGTAACTAGAGATTGGGTAAGGGCTTGAAATTATCCCAAGGGAAAGGTGTTAGGCACCCCTCAGAATCTATTAGTGTTGCTCCCGGCCAAACTATTATTGTGACTTAAATACAAATAACACATAGGTAAATAAAACTTCAAGTAAGAGGGGATTTTCACACGATGGTTACAAATAAGCAAAGCTAGAAAGAACGAAAGGGATACTGATTTTTCCTTAGAGAAATAGTTTAAAATTTGGAAAAACAAAGCAAAGAGTCAAAGAAAAAAAGGGAAGGGGATCCTAGTTTTATAAATAATATGGATCACCCCACACAACATCCGGTAGTCACTCCTCATTGAGGGGCTACACGTGATGTTATCGCGTGGTCATCATATCCATATCTACCCTTTTCCACCCCGTTAAGGTATTAAAGTGCGGAATGGTATCGTTTTACTTATTGCATGCTATTATCCGCCCCAATCCTATCAGTCCCGGATGTAGTTAGGACTACTAATCCTAAAGGGAAGGGATATTGGGATTGTTTATAGTTTCAAAGGCAAAAACTCTAAGGTGACATACAAAACAAACGTACAGCAAGTTGGGGGAAAATATATAAACAAGTGAAGGGCTCAGATAGACCTCCTTTAAACAAAAGAAAGCACACAATTTAGTATGACTCGCACATACTGTTTAAGGTCTGATTAAAACTTAAAGGTTGAGGTAGACTTATTTATTACATAGTTCAGATAAGAAGCCCGAATCAGGGCTGCCTGCTGGTTGTAGCTAATAAAATCTGATTCAGTTTATAACTTTAGCCCTAAGGCTTGCCTAGGTGTTGGACGAGGGTCCTATAGTCATGATGTCTACTTATTTCAGAAACGATGAAATAAACTTAATACATACTGATTTAAGAAAGTCGTCGGTTATTAAAGAAAGAAAGTTTAACAAGAGATCATAAGTTCTGCAACTGATGGTCGTCATTATTACTGGTTTTAGACTTATAAGCGGGTGAAGCAATTCAGACTTGATTAATAACTACTATGGACATGCTTTCTATGCGTGTTGATTTTGAAACCCTTTTAACAGACATGGTACAATGCATAAAACCTATAAGCATGATATCTAGTTGTTGAATTTCATTTTTAAGCCTATGAACATGATATCTAATTGCAGTTGATTGATTAAGACCTATAAACATGATCGCCTGATGAAGAATGTATATGCAGGATTCAAAAAGACCTATAATCATATTTTCAATGTGCATATGCAAGATTCAGATTTCCAAGTAATTATAGACATGGTATCTATAAGAGAGAATGCAGAATTCCTATAGACATGGTATCTATATGAGAAGTTCAGAAATTTAGAAATGACCTGTAGGCAGGATATCTATATGATAGTGCAGAAATTCAAAAATAACCTATAGGCAGGAAATCTATATGAGAGTGCAGAAATTCAGAAATAATCTATAGGCAAGTTATCTATATGAGAGTGCAGAAATTTAGAAATAACCTATAGGCAGGATATCTATATGAGAGTGGCAGAAATTTAGAAAATACTCCTATAGGTAAGTTACCTACCCTTTGTATACATAGTTATCCCTTTTCTTTTCACTAGCCATCCCCAAGAGTTTATTACAAAATTATTACAGCCCAGAATAGAAATAAAAAAAATACATCAGAAATTAAAAAGTACAACCAAGGAGAGCTTGATTCAGACTTCCTGTCTGAAATATAAAGTAAACTAACTCTAATGAGATCATGATCAAATTAGCCTTTCTCCCATTTTGGATGTGTCAGAGTTCCCTAAGAGCCTCATATGGACTCCAGGCAGTGCTCACACCTAAATGTATCACCAGATTAGGACATAGTGCAGTGTGGAAGGGCCAGCCCTCGAGTGTCCAAGTTCAAAGGGAACTCAAGGTCCCAAGGCAAGGCTCACAAGAGTGGGCCAGAACTTAGGGACTAAGAGAGAGTGAAAGAATAGAAATATAGCTCTGAGATGGGAAAGGGAAAGGGAAAGGGAAAAGGAAATAGCTCAAACTAGTACACATAGGGGTGTTGGGGAGGTGGTAAAGATGCAAAGACAGGCGGGTAGGCATAACCAACAATGGGAAATACTGGCATACCCATAAGCCTTTTAGAACACATTGTTTAGAGATTTAGATCCCTAAGGATCAAGTTTAATTCATGGACAATAACTTCCACATTGCCATGTCTTAAACCATATGCTCAAACACACAAGGGGGTAGGGAACAAGGGTTCATAGCATAAAAAAACAAAAAAAAAACAGCATGCTTAAATGAAATATTGAACTCTATAGAAACAGCAAATAGACATGGATACACAAACTATAAATAAACACATTGTTGTGATGTTGAAGCTTAAATCAGGACATACCAGTTTCAAAGAAACAAGTAGGGAAAAACAGCAAGTCTTGTAGACAGGCCACAGTGCAGTCAAGAAGAGAGAATAATTATTGTGTATAAGTGTAAGTCAGGAAGACTGTGTATGTTGTTCGTGTGAAAGACTTAGGGTATTTATAGTTGAAAGTAGGTGGTTAAATAAGGTAAAAACCACAGTAGCATGTTAATTTAAGAACTCAGAATCAATCAATTAGAGAATCAAGGAAGTACTCCCCTTAGTTAAGTGAATCAAAATCAAATGAAAAGATTCAACACCATATAAGGCAAGAAGAAAAATCAGTGCAGGATTAAATAAGGAAGGAGTCAAGGTTTAGTATGCATACAGTAGTCAATTAGGACCAAGTTCAGGAAAATTCCAATTAAGGAAAGGCTCAGTAGAACAAGGTACCATAACAAATAAGGTAACAAAATCAATTAATTTAAACAGGTGAGGAGAATTCTGGGGCTTTGAAAGAAAGTTTTTCAATTACCAACAATCAAGGAAAATCAGAATCAATCATGTGAAGTCATGATTCTGCACTCTCAACATATAAATAGAGGCGAATGAACAAGAGTAGCAAACAAAGTCAGCCATATAGACAGAAGGGAGCAGGAGATGAGTGAACACAATCATTCAGAGATGGTGTAAATAGGCTAAGATTCAGTAGGACATATTCGAAGCATGGTGACCACGAGGCATTGACAAGAATCAGGTAAATAGGCTAGCACACAAAACCAAAGAAAAGGAAGTCAGGCTAACACATATAATCAAAGTGAAGAAACATGCTAACACATAGATACAAGGCAAAGAAATTCAGGCTCACACACATAATCAAAGCGAAGAAACATGCTAACACATAGAACCAGAGTAAAGAAAAATCTTTAGAAATTAGGGTTTTTAGCTGAGTCAAGCTAAAAAAAAAAGCAGTAGGAGCATAAAATCGGTTAGAATAAACAAAGAAAAGGTTTAATCATAAATAAATCGATTGAAACATACGTAAAAGAACTCCAAGAAACCCTAGTTTTTCAAAGAATGTGAAAATGGTTCAAAGTAGATGATCTTTCGGAAGAAGCTCGAGAATAAGCAGAACATAGAAGAAAACATGCTTATAGCATGAAAATAACACCGTTTTGAGAGATTCGGGAGAGAGTTAGGGTTTCAAAAGGAAACCTAATAGAAGTTGAAAGAACCTGTTGAAACTTCACTGATCGTGACATATAGGGTGTGATTTTGCCCAAAATCACATTGGAGAACCCATAAGTAACAGAACTAGAAACCCTAGGTCCAAATAAACATGGTCCAGGATCCTCGAAGGCCCTAGAGATATTGAGCAAGGCGATGAGAGGCCCATCGAAGACTTGGGGTTGAAAGGTGGTGGCCGGAGATGACCGGAGAAGGAGGCAATTTGACGGAGTTTAGGGTTAGGTCTTGAGAGAGGAGAGAAGAGGAGAGCATCTGAAGGCGACGTCTTTGGTAAAATGGTTTAGGGTTGGGGTCATTTATAAATTAAAAAGGAAAGGAGTTGTTTGGACTGTTGATCTGGGAGATCAACGGTAAGTATTAAAATAGGTAGGTGGGTTCTGGGTTGGGGTAACGGTAAATGGGGTGTGGGTCGAGTTTTTTAACTGTAAAATTAGGCTGGAATTGGTCCGATTTTGGTCACAATCGAAAGCCAATTATTGCTATAACTTAAATAGCCAATTTTCCCCTATTTAATTTATAAAAATAATAAATTAATTTTTGGAAAAAAATTAAAGGTACTAAATTAATTAATGGAGTAATATATAAATATTAAATTAAAAATACTGGACTTAATTTTGTAAGTATAAAATGCAATTAAATATTAAAATAGGCTAATATGCAATTTAGCTTTTAAAATACTAAATAGATTTGTAAAAAATGTGCAAAAATCATACTAGCTATATTTTAATAAATATAAAATTCAAATAAGCAAATTACCAAAGAATAAGAATTTTGGAAATAATCATTGGGTTTTTATGGATGAAAAAGTGAAATAAATTATTTTAAAAACCTTAAAATTATGGAAAAAATAGTAAAAATGCTTGGATATACTTATATATGTATATATATGCTATTTTAAAGATATTTTGCATATAAAAATATATAAGAAAAAATTGGGTATCAAGAGCTGCCCCTCTTTACACGGGAAGGATGAAAGAGTCGTCGGGTAAAGACATGATGACCAATTTTGACCGAACGAAATATTTTGAAGAAAATTGGCCGTGCTCCAGCTTCTGAGCTGCCCACATATCTATAGTCTTATAAGAATCAGGTCATATGTAGTTCGGGATCTATCTGGGGAATATGCCGATGGAAACCTTTCAAGAACAAACGCAATATTCAGGTTTGGATGAATGGTTAAGGTTTAGTAGGGCTGTGGGCACTGGAGTGGAATCACTTCTGCCGAGATGGCCGTTGCTTGCCGGTTTACCTACAAATAAGCAATACAAATTCATATTTCACATAAATTTAAACATGATGTAAGTTCCGTTTGGATCATGAATGTTGTCTTTGGATGGTTAGGATGACGTTCTTAGATCATGATGTACTAGGCCATGAAGCATATAATAAAGGATTCACAAGCTATGAAATGATGCTCTCGGGCTATGAGAATGATGCCTCCGAACCGTGATGCCTTTGAATAATGATGTATGAGATTAAAAAGATCTTTAGGCCATGACATGTCTTTCTTGGGCTGTGAGAATGATGCCTCCGAACAATGACGCCCTCAGATAATTTGGCAATTTCAGCCAATGAAATGCATTAGGTGGCAATCTTTCAGCCTATGAAATACAATAAGTGGCGATCTTCAGTCGTGCAAGCGTAAATAGAGTGACGATCTTTCAGCCATGCAAGCATGAATAAAGTGGCAATCTTTTAGCCATGCAAGCATAAATAAAGTGGCTATCTTTCAGCCATGCAAATGCAGATAGAGACAGTATTTAGTCTCGGAAGGCAGAATGATAGCCTTATGCAATGTAGAAAATGCAAATGGAGACAGTGTTTAGTCTTGGAAGGCAGAATGTAGCCTTATGCAATGCAGAAAATGTAGATGGAGACAGTGTTTAGTCACGGAAGGCAGAATGGTAGCCTTATGCAATGCAAAAAAATGCAAATGGAGACATTGTTTAGTCTCGGAAGGCAGAATGGTAGCCTTATGCAATGCAGAAAAATGCAGATAGAGACAGTTTTTAGTCTCGAAAGGCAGAATGGTAGCCTTATGCAATGTGAAAATAAAAATAAAGTGATAGATGGTAATAGAGTTTCTTAGCTGATAGCAAGCTTTGATGTTGGGATCGATGGGGATATTATGATACAGGGGATATCACCGGCGTGTGTGGATGGCGAATACCGAAGAAGTGTGGTAATTCATGAATCAATGTTTGTCTGTGGGTGTATAGTATATCATAAGCTTTTATAATCCAAATGCTTGCATCCAAAGAAAATCGTGAGTTTTGCAGAGGGGAGGTTAGTTCGTATCCCTGCCGGCCTTGCTCGACCTACTCGGCTTTGATCTGATAATACGGTATGTATCATTGGGGTAGCATTGTTGCACAAAGAGATTTCGATATAAACATGCATGAGTTTGTAAAAAAAATATGACATAAGTATATAGTTAAGAAATAGCCTTTTAGATGAACCGACGATAGTGACGTGGTTTAGGATATTGCAACCTCTCCTGCTATAGAATTTTGAGGGTCCTCCTCAAAATTTTACCCTAGTTTAATGGGTGGATGCTTCCGACGGTTGCTTGCAATGATTGGCTGAAATTACTTCGGAATTTTGAGGGTCCTCCTCAAAATTTTGCCCCAGTTTCCAATTGCGGGGGAAATGAAAATTTTATTTAATTGTAACTGAACCCATAAGGCTGCCTACGTATCCCCTCTTAAACCGAAATCAGGTCAGACGTAGTTCAAATTACATCATATAGGAAAACATAAGATTACACATATTAGCGCTTGACTGCATCTGAATTGATCGATTTTGGCCAAACTTATCCATCCATTTTTGCAAGTATAAGGGCTCCTCTTGTCAGAACCCGGTGAACCATGTATGGACCTTGCCAGTTGGGAGAGAATTTCCCTTTGGCTTCATCTTGATACGGGAAGTTTTTTTAATACCAGCTGCCTCAGTGTGAACTGTCTCGGCTTGACTCTCTCGTTGAAGGCTCTGGACATTCTGTTCTAATACAGCTGACCATGGCAAATTGAATTCATTCTCTTCCCATCTATAAGAGCTAGCTACTCGTAACAACTTTTCACCCACTCTGCATCGTCGAGTTCTGCTTCCTGTATGATCTTTAAGGAGGGAATTTCCACCTCGTCAGGAATGACTGCCTCTGTACCGTAAACCAACATATAGGGAGTTGCCCCGGTTGATGTGTGGACTGTGGTGCAGTACCCCAATAAAGCAAATGATAGCTTTTCGTGCCACTATTTATGTTTCTCTATCATTTTCCTCAGTATCTTCTTGATATTATTATTGGCGGCTTCTAATGCTCCGTTCATCTGAGGTCTGTAGGATGTAGAATTCTTGTGTTTGATCTTGAAGGTTTCACACATGGCCTTCATCAGGTCACTATTGAGATTGGATCCATTATTAATGATGATTGACTCTGGAATCCTGAATCGACAAACGATGTGGTCACGGACAAAGTCTGCTACGACTTTCTTAGTCACTTCTTTGTAAGATGTTGTTTCGACCCATTTGGTGAAATAGTCGATTGATACTAGGATGAACCTATGCCCGTTGGATGCGGCAGGTTGGATTGGTCCAATAACATCCATTCCCCAAGTCGCGAAAGGCCATGGTGAGCTCGTTGCATTAAGCTCATTGGGAGGTACCTTTATCATGTCTGCATGTACCTAACAACAGTGGCATTTCATGACATACTGGATGCAGTCCATCTCCATAGTCATCTAGAAGTAACCAGCCTGGAGTATTTTCTTTGCTAAAATAAAACCGTTCATATGTGGACCGCAGGTCCTAGCATGAATTTCCTCTAACAGCCCGGATACTTCTTTTGCGTTGACACACCTTAATAATACCAAAATCAGGAGTCCTCCTATGTAGGATTCCTCCATTTTGAAAGAAATTATTGGACAACCTTCGAATTGTGTGCTTCTGAGTAGTGTTTGCAAGTTCTAGGTATTCTCCTTTTGCAAAGTATTCCTTGATATCATGAAACCAAGGTTTTCCGCCTGCTTCTTCTTCGACATGAGCACAGTAAGCTGGCTGATCATGGATCTTTACTGGAAAAGGATAAATTAAGTTTTTATCTGGATGTTGTATCATGGATGATAGGGTAGCCAACACATTGACGAACTCATTCTGGATTCTGGGAACATGTTGGAATTCCGTCTTTGTGAACCTTTTCCTCAGTTCTTGCATGTGATGCAGATACGAGAGTATCTTAGAGTTCTTGGTTGCCCATTCTCCTTGTACCTGATGTATAAGCAAATTTGAATCTCCAGTTACTAGCAATTCTTGAATGTTCATGTTAATAGCCATCTTGAGCCCTAAGATGAAGGATTCATACTCGACCATATTGTTGGTGCATGGGAACCTGAGTTTGGCAGACACCGGATAATGCTGACCGGTTTCTGATACTAGGACTGCTTCTATGCCGACTCTTTTATAATTTGCTGCTGTGTTAAAATACATTCTCCACCTGTCATAGAATTCTGTAATATCTTCTCCTATGAATGATACCTCTTCGTCAGGAAAATACATTTTCAGGGTTCATATTCTCCATCCACGGGGTTTTCGGCCAAGTGATCTGCTAGTGCCTATCCCTTGACTACTTTTTTAGTTATGTAGATAGGATTTGCCACTTGGCTAGCTTGCCAGTGGGCATGGGCTTCTGAAAATTGTACTTCAAAGGATCCATCCTTGATATAAGATATGTAGTATAGGCAAAGAAGTAGTGTCTCATCTTCTGGGCCACCCAAGTTAAAGCGTAACATGTGCGTTCTAACAGAGAATACCGGGCTTTGTATGGAGTGAGCTTCTTGCTGAGATAATATATGGCACGTTCTTTCTTTTCTGTTTCATCATGCTGCCCCAGGATGCAACCGAAGGCACCATCTAACACTGCAATGTAGAGTAAATGAGGTCTACCTGGTTCAGGCGGGACCAAAACCGGTGGTGTTGACAAGTATTCCTTGATTCTATCGAAAGCTTTCTGGCAGCCATCTGTCCATTCAGTGGCGGCATCCTTCTTCAACATCTTGAATATTGGCTCACAGATAACTGTAGATTGTGCTATGAACTGGCTGATATAGTTAAGTCTCCCCAAGAAACTCATTACATCCTTCTTGTTCCTTGGCGGTGGCAATTCTTGAATGGCTTTGATCTTTGATGGATCCAGTTCTATTCCCCAGCAACTCACAATAAACCCAAGCAATTTTCCAACCGGAACCCCAAATGCACACTTTGCGGGATTCAGCTTTAGGTTGTACTTTCTCAGTCTATTGAAGAACTTCCTCAAATCTTCCATGTGATCAGTGGATTTCTTGGACTTGATGATGACATCATCTACATATACTTCGATCTACTTATGTATCATATCATGAAAAATAGTAGTTATAGCCTTCATGTATGTGGCACCAACATTCTTTAACCTGAATGGCATCATCTTGTAGCAATACATACCCCACGCCGTATTGAAAGTCATTTTCTCAGCATCTTCTTCATCCATCTAGATCTGATGATAACCAGCAAAACAATCTACAAATGATTGCAATTCATGCTTGGCGCAATTGTGAATCAGCATGTGTATGTTTGGCAAGGGGAAGTCGTCTTTTGGGCTGGCCCGGTTTAGATCTCGGTAGTCAACACAGACTCTAACCTTCCTGTCCTTCTTTAGCACTAGCACAATTTTAGCTAACCATATCGGGTATTCCACTACCCTGAGGACTTTATCTTTGACCTGCTTGGTGACTTCTTCCTTGATTTTCAAACTCATGCCTGGCTTGAATTTTCTGAGCTTCTATTTTATCGGTGGACATGTCGGATCAGTTGCAGTTCGTGTGCCACAATAGATGTACTCAGACCAGTCATGTCGTTGTATGTCCAAGTGAATATGTCCTCATATTCTATTAGAAAATCTATGTATTCTTTCTTTTATGATGACGACGTGAATGCTGATTCGTGTTTCTTTGATGTTTTCTGTATCTCCCAAGTTAACAATCTCGATCTCGTCCAAGTTGGACTTTGGCCTATTTTCAAAATTCTCGACTTCCTTAACAATCTCTTTTGGTATGTCATCTTCCTCTGAGTCTATGTCTGTTTGTTGCTTGTCTCATTGCATGTCACAGTCATTAGTTCATCAAGATAAGTAATAGTAATGCTGTATAAATAAAGTAATGATAGAAAATAATAAGAGTAAGATTTATAAGAAAACTGAAATGCTTTGATAAATTCCAAAACTTGTTTTTGAACATTGGAGCTCTTTCTTGAAAAATTTAAAATGCGAAAGGAAAGTCAACTAGTAAAATAAAAAAAAATAGTGCATGATGCTTGTTCAGCCTTACTACCCCGAGGCCCCCTGGGCTCTGGTGGTTCTGAAAGTCCAGTTATTGAGGCATGCTCCTCTGCTTACAACTTGCATGGAAGGTCCTTCCTCCCTCTCCTCCTTGAAAACGACACAACAATCCATGTCATCGTCTTCCAAGAACAAATTCCTCATTGCTTCCAGTGCTTCATCTTCTTCTGATGCATAGATAACTTCAGCCGATTGGAAAGTCTGTTCCAAGCATGGTATTGGCTGCTCCAATAGATAGTAAGGACCAAGCCATGGTGGCGACCAGTTGTTGAATTCTTTCCAGGTATACTCATATTCCAATCCAAAGGTGGTTCTATATTTCTTGAGCTTGATGGGCTTAGCAATTCCTTGGAGATTCTTGCCAAGTCCCTTGCCAGGTTCATATTCCTTCCAGTTCAATATGCTTTCAATTTTGTTATCCCACCATTTGTCTTTATCAACGGTGTTGACTCGCTCGATGTGGTGGTAAGTTTCCCCGCCTATCCTTCTTCTGCCTCATATCGCTGGGATGGTCTGGCGACTGTATATGGGATTTCTACCGTCGCCGTTAATGATCACCTCTTGGTGATTCCACTCAAACTTCACTGCCTGATGCAGTGTTGATGCTACGGCCCCAGCAGTATGAATCCATGGTCGTCCTGACAACAAATTGTAAGATGCCGGCATGTCTATCACTTGAAAATCAACATCGAACCAAGTAGGCCCCATCTGCAAACACAAGATAATTTCCCCAATTGGGATCCGTCGAAAGCTTTGACATTGATGGCCCCGTCCTTGATCTCATGCAACCCCTTTCCTAATGTCCTAAGTGTCACCAATGGACAAATGTTGAGGTTGGACCCTCTGTCAATTAGGATCTTGGTAATAAAGTAATCTTCGCACTGCACGATGATGTGCAATGCCTTATTGTGACTCAACCCCTCTGGCGGTAACTCATCTTCGTGAAAAGTGATCTTGTTACTTTCCAATACCTTGCCTACCATGTTAGCCATCTCTCTGCTGGTGATGTTACTCGGTACATATACCTCACTCAGCACTCTTAGCAAGGAATTCTTGTGTGCATCAGAACTTTGTAGCAGCAAGGATAGAAATCTGTGCTGGTGTTTTGTTCAGCTGATCAATGACTGAGTATTCTTTGGCTTGTATCTTTATCCAGAGATCGTCGGGCCCAGTTTCAGTGATTGTTGGCTGACTGGGGGCCTATTTGCTTGACTCAGCTAAATGTTCCGGGGTATAAACCCTGCCGGTTCTTATCATACCCTGTGCCAAAACGGCTTCCCCGAACTTGACCTTCCCTTTTCTTCTGGCTTCGGCTGTGTAGTCCCAAGGTATGGCATTTGTGTGGAATGGTGTTACTGCTGACATTTCCATTGGAATTGGCATGGCTATCTTTACTCCGAACGGAGCAGGCCCCTTAGGCGGTAAAACTGCAACTTCAAAGGGTGTAGGTGACATAAACTCAACCTCAATTGGCGCTGGCATCATTGCAGAGGATTGTGCTTCGAACTCGAGTGGCATGGACATGTTTACCTCGGCGTCCTCATAAGGCTAAATCTGGACCACAATAAGATTAAGGGTGACTATTGGCTTCTTTGGATCGTCGCCTTCTATGATTAAACTGATTGATCCCTTGGGTTCCTACTCATCCTCTATCTCGATCATGTGATCCCTTCCGCCCTTGTGGTATGGTAGAGGATTATTGTGGACATTCGGAGTAGGCTCCTTTGCTACACTGATCTTGTTATCAATCAAAGTCTGGATCTTATCTTTCAGAGAGCGGCATTCATCAATGGTATGTCCTTTCATGCCGGAATGGTATGCACATGATTTATTTGGATTGACCCACTGAGAAGGGTTTTCAGGGGTTATGGAAGGGATAGGGGTGACATAACTAGTAGCTTTGAGCCTTTCATACAACTGCTCAATTGGTTCAGCAATGGCGATATACTGTTTGGGAGGACTGCGGTCAAAATTTGGTCGAGGTCTAGGGAAGTTTTAACGTGGGGGAGGTGATTGATAGTGGGATGGTTGGGTGTTGTAAGTTTGGTAAACATGTGCTGGTTGGGAGTATTTGGGTGAAGTGGGCAGATATGCGAGAGGTGGAAATGACTGATAAGTGGGTGGTGGAGTATGGTAAGAGAGTGAGGGTGCTTGGTAATTTGGAGTAGGTTGATAGGTCAGTGGAGGCATTGGATAGATTTGGTATTTGATAGGGGATTTGGTCCTCTGTGCAACCAATACAACACCTACGTCCCTTTTTTTGGACGTATCACCAGACTGTAAAGCCTTATTGGTAGCTTGCAAGGCTTCAAAGTTCGTAACCATACCTGTGACGACCCGACCTGTCATCCCGTTTCCCCCATTGTTTGCTTCTTTATGCTTCATTATCAATGTTGGGTGTGAATGAGTTGATTTGGATTGGTTCTAGTAGGAAATGAGACACTTAGTCTCATTAAGAAAGGTTTGTTTTGGAAAAGTCAACTTGATGTTGACTTATGTATTAGAGGGATCGGATATGAGTTATGATGATTCAGTTAGCTTCGGGGGATGATTTGTGACTTAGGAGTGTGATCGGAAGTAATTTTTGAGGTCCGGTGTAGAATTAGGCTTGAATTGTAATTTAGTATTTTGGCGAATTGCGGTTGATAGGTGAGATTTTGATCCGAGGGTCAGAATGGAATTCTAAGAGTTTTTGTAGCTTCTTTACGTGATTTGGAATGTGTGTGTAAAATTTCAGGTCATTCGGAGGTGATTTGGTTAGGTTTTTGATCGAATGCTTGTTTCGAAAGTTTTTAAAGAACTTAGGCTTGAATTCGATGAGAAGTGATGGTTTTAGTGTTGTTTGAGGTGTTTTTATGATTGGAACAAGTTTGAATGATGTTATAGCAGGTGTTGGTGCTTTTGGTTGAGGTCCTGGGGGCCTCGGGGTGATTTCGGATGGTTAACGAAAAGTTTTGGTTTGAGAACTTAAGAAAATTGCAGCTGCTTCTGGTACTTTCGCTTCTGCGAAATTGGGACCGCAGAAGTGAGAGGAGAGCCGCAGAAGTGGTAGGGACCACAGGTGTGTGTTAGTTACTGCATCTGCGGAGTCGCAGATGCGACATGAGGACCGCAGATGCGGAAGTTTAGCGGTTAAGGGGCATTCGCAGATGCGAGATTTTGTCCGCAAAAGTGGAAGACGCAGTAGCACATATTCAACCGCAAAATCGGGTATTTCCGTAGAAGCGGTGCATTAACCGCAAAAGTGGGAGCCGCAGATATGGCCATGGAGCCGTAGATGCGGAAATGACTGAGCAGTGTTATTAAATTTCATCTTCGCAAAATTTTAAAGGGTTTCATATTTTTCACATCGGACTTGGAGAATTTGGGTGAGTTAGAAGAGAGAAATCAAGGGACTTCTTTGAGGTAAGGATTTATGAGTCTAAAACACAATTCTAAGGTGTCATTAGATGAATTTAGACCGAAAAACTAAGGAATTAAGGAGTTAGAATGGAGGTTAGGGCTTGAACTTAAGAGAGTTAAGAATGGGAATTTGGGGGGTCATTTGGACTCCGATTTTGGTAATCTTGATATGCATAGACTCATGGCGAGATAAGGGATCTATTGATGTTAAATTTTTTGATTTTCGAGAAGTGGGCCCGGGGCTCGAGTTTTGCTAATTTCGAGATTTTTGCTATTTTTCGATTGTTTTCGATTGGTATTGTTCCATTGGCATATTGTGACGTATTCGTTGTGGTTTAGATCAGATTCGGCGCATGAGGAGATCGATTCGAGAGGCAAGGGCATAAAGAGCTAGGATATTGGCCGGCTTAAGGTGAGCAATAGATGTAAATGATGTTCTGAGGGTTTGAAATCCCGTATTTGCAAATCGTAGTGCTATGTTGAAGTGACGTGCACGTCGGGTAGTGAGTGTGGGGTAGAGCACCATTGGGGATTGTGACTTGGTCTGTCCTGGTAGATGAATATAGTGCGTAATTGACTGAAAATTCACTTATTATCATTATAATTGAGCTGATTGCTATATTTTGGGCTTCGTGGCAATTGATTGAATCCTTCAGGGATTGCTATTACTGGTTTCTTACTATTTTTCATATTGTTGAACTCAGTCCTAGTATTTAATACTGTTTTGCAAACTCAGCCACCTTTTCTCAAACTAGAAACTTAATTAATATTTTCAAATGAAGTTTGAGCTGAATATTTCTATATTATGGTGCCCGAGAGGCTTATGTGATTTTGGACTGAGTATGGGATCGGGCTGCGCGCCGTAGCGGTATGATATTGATATTGATATTGATATGAGGCAGAAGGCCTAGTTGATGCCACGAGATGGCTTATTATTGCGCTTGGGCCGTAAGGGGCCCCTCCCAGAGTCTGCACACCCTAGTGAGCACTGTCGACGATAAATAAATGGAGTGGGTTGCACGCCGCAGTGGGTACTGGAGAGTACCAGTCTTTGTGTTGCATTGCATATTTGATTGTCATTTACTTATTTATCTGTTGTGGTATTTCCATAATTGTTTTCATTGATTTACTGATTTTATACTACTGGGTTCAAGTTGCTGTATTTATAGAATTACTTTGTGCCTATTCAGGATTTCTTATTCTCAGCCTTTATTTATGTTTATTACTCACTGGTCGGTATGAGTACTCACTGCACCTTGTGTGTAGATCCAGGTAAACCTTAGGCTGTGTGAGGATTTCTCTGCCTAGCAGCTTATACGGGAATATCAAGGTAGCTGCATTTGACGTCCGCAGTCCTGATCTTCCTTCTATCTTATTGCTTTATTTTCGCATTTCTAGATAACGATACGTAGTAGGTTGAAACTCATGTATTAGAGGCTCAGACTTGTGACACCGGATTCTTCGAGCTGTGTAGTTGTTTTATTACTTGGGATTCCACATGTTTTAACTTTATTTCAGATATTCAGTATTATGACTTAGTAATTTATCCATGTTAATGAATTCATGAACTGTATAAAAATGGTTAAGGTTATTGAATTGGTCGGGCTTGCCTAGCAGTGTGTTGGGCGCCATCATGACCGGGGTTGGGGTCGTGACAAGTTGGTATCAGAGCCTAGGTTACTTGGTCTCGCGAGTCATGAGCCGGTTTAGTAGAGTCTTGTGGATCGATACGGAGACATCTATACTTATCGCTGCAGAACCTTTAGGAACACTTCACATTCTTGAAACTTTTGTCGTGCGGCCTTGTTGAACTGAGAACTAAACTTCTATTATTTTATTTTCTCACAGATGGTGAGGACACGATCTATTGGACGTGACGGAAAACCACCAGTGCCACCTACTGAGGCTGCCAAAGGCCATGGACACGGTCGTGGTCGTGGTCGTGGTAGAGGTAGAGCAGCCGGGGCAGCACCTGCTGACCCACCAATTGCCCAGATCAGGATCAGCTCCAGCTGTGGATACTCCAGTAGCACCTGTTCAGGCACCAGCTGTGCCTAACGTGATTCTGGGTCTTCAGAAGACCTTCGCACAGATATTATCAGTCTGCACTGGCCTGGTTCAGGTAGTTTCAGCCACTACAGTAGTAGCAGCAGCTACTTCACAGGCGGGGGGAGGCAATCACACCCCCGTTGCTCGCACACCTGAGCAGGTGGTGCAGGGACTACAGACACCAGATGAACCTCCAGCTCAGCAGGTTGCACCAGTTCAGGGCTTCGTGGTTCCAGCTATGCCAGACGATGATCAACGTCATCTCAAGAGGTTTGGAAGGCTCCAGCCTCCGACATTCAGTGGTGCTGAGGGCGAGGATGCCCATGGTTTTCTTGATAGATGTCAGTGTATGCTCCATATGGCAAGGATCCTTGAGTCGAGTGGTGTGGAATTCACTACTTTTCATTCAAGGGGGCTGCTCTTACTTGGTGGGAGGACTTTGAGAGGCGTAGGCCTGTCGGTGCAACATCTCTGACTTGGTAGAAATTCTCCGCTCTTTTTTTGGAGAAGTATGTACCTCAGTCCCGTATGGAAGAGCTACGCAGGCAGTTTGAGTGGTTGACACAGAGGGATATGACAGTGACTCAATACGAGATGAGGTTTTCACAGTTGGACCGTCATGCTATTTGGATGGTTCCATCAGATCGTGAGAGGATTAGGAGATTTGTGGATGGCCTTAACTACCATCTCCGTATTTTGATGACTAGAGAGAGAGTACTGGGTGCTACATTTGAGGAGGTAGTGGATATCTCTCGTGAGATCGAGTCATTTCGCCATAGAGAGCGAGAAGAGAGGGAGGCCAAGAGGTCTCGTGGATTGGGCAGTTACAGTGGTGCTCCTTCGAGGGGCTAGTTCCAGCAGGGTAGAGGTCGTTCTTTCAGGCCTACTCATTCAGCCCGTCCAGAGTATCGTGGGGGATCTTCAGGCCTTGGTCATCATGGGCCCCAATAGCATCAGTCTTCACTCAGTGCTCTCCCAGCTCAGAGTTCATCTCATGCCCCATCAGCTCAGGGTTCTTCTGTACCGAGTGCATCTGCTACTCACTCCAATGCGAGGGGTTCCCTTCAGCCCCTATCTCCAGCACCGGGCAGCCATTATGAGTACAGAGAGTTTAGTCACTTGAAGAGGTAGTGCCCTCGCCTTCGTGGCAGACAACATTAGCAGAGGGGTCAGCCATCGACTTCTGCTCCAGTTACTTTATCACCCAGCCAGCTAGCAAGGGGTGGAGATCATGCAGCCAGGGGTCGTCCCAGAGGTGGAGATCGATCAGGCGGTGGCCAGGCTCATTTTTATGCTATGCCGGGCAGGACAGATGCCATTGCTTCAGACGCTATCATTACAGGTATTGTTTCAGTCTGCCACATAGATGCCTTAGTATTATTTGATCCCGGTTCTACCTATTCATATGTGTCTTTATATTTTGCTCATCATTTGGGTACGTCCTGAGGGTGTCTTGCTTTACCTGTTCACGTATCTACCCTGGTGGGCGATACTATTATTGTAGACCGTGTATACCGGTCATGTTTGGTGACTATTGGGGGTTTGGAGACCCGAGTTGATCTATTGCTATTGAGTATGGTGGATTTTGATGTCATTCTGGGCATGGACTGGTTATCTCCGTGTCATGCTATCCTAGACTATCATGCTAAGACGGTCACTTTGGCTATACCGGGTGTGCTGAGGATCGAGTGGCGTGGTGTGACTAACTATGTTCCTAGTAGAGTTATTTCTTTCTTGAAAGCCCAACGTATGGTTGGGAAGGGTTGTATTCCTATTTGGCATTTGTGAGGGATGTTGGAGCTGAGACTCCCAGTATTTATTTTGTTCCAGTTGTGAGGGATTTTCCCGATGTATTTCCTGCAGACCTGTCGGGCATGCCGCCAGACAGGGATATTGATTTTGGTATTGACCTGGTGCCGGGCACTCAGCCCATCTCTATTCCGCCATATCATATAGCACCAGCGAAGTTGAATGAATTGAAGGAGCAACTTCAGGAGCTCCTGGATAAGGGGTTCATTCGGCCTAGTGTGTCACCTTGGGGTGCGCCAGTTCTGTTTGTGAAGAAAAAGGATGGCACAATGAGAATGTGCATCGATTATAGGCAATTGAACAAATTAACAATGAAGAACAAGTATCCCCTGCCACACATTGATGATTTGTTTGACCAACATCAGTGAACGAGGGTGTTTTCCAAGATTGATCTCCGTTCGGGTTATCACCAGCTGAAGATCTTTAGATATTCATAAAACTGCTTTCAGGAATAGATATGGTCACTATGAGTTTCTTGTCATGTCCTTCGGGCTGACCAATGCCCCAGCAGCATTCATGCATTTGATGAACACTGTATTTCGCCCTTATCTGGATTCATTTGTCAACGTGTTCATTGATGATATTCTGGTATACTCGCGCAGTCAGGAGGAGCACGCACATCATTTGCGAGTTATATGCAGAGATTGAGGGAGGAGAGGCTTTATGCAAAGTTCTCTAAGTGTGAGTTCTGGCTCGGTTCAGTGGCTTTCTTGGGACACGTGGTGTCCAGCGAGGGGACTCGGGTTGACCAAAAGAAGATAGAGGCGATGCAGAGTTGTCCTAGACCGTCCTCAGCCACGGAGATTCGTAGTTTCCTTGGGTTGGCAGGCTATTATCGCCGATTCGTTCAGGGTTTTTCCTCTATTGCATCGCCCTTGGCTAAGTTGACTCAGAAGGGTGTTTTGATTGTATGGTCAGACGAGTGTGAGGAGAGCTTTCAGAAGCTCAAGATAGCTTTGACCACAGCTCTAGTATTGGTTTTGCCATCAGCTTTAGGTTCATATACGGTATATTGCGATGCTTCTAGAGTTAGGATTGGTTGTGTTTTGATGCAGGAGGCTAGAGTTATTGCTTATGCTTATCGCCAGTTGAAGCCCCATGAGCAGAACTACCCCGTTGATGATTTGGAGTTAGCTGCTATAGTTCATGCATTGAAGATTTGGAGGCACTTCTTGTACGGCGTATCTTGTGTGGTATTCACTGATCATCGTATCCTTCAGCATTTCTTCAAGAAAAAGGACCTTAATTTGAGGCAGAGGAGGTGGCTAGAGTTACTGAAGGATTATGACATTACTATTCTGTATCACCCGGGGAAGGCCAATGTAGTGGCCGATGCTTTGAGTCGAAAGGCGGTGAATATGGGGAGCTTGGCGTACATTCCAGTTGAGGAGAGACCATTTGCAGTTAGTGTTCAGGCCTTCGCCAATCGGTTTATGAGACTAGATATTTCAGAGCCCAGTCAAGTGTTGGCTTGTGTGGTTTCTCGGTCTTCCTTGTATGACCGCATCAGAGAGTTTCAGTATGAGGATCCGCATTTGCTTGTCCTTAAGGATATGGTTCAGCATGATGATGCCAGGGATGTGACCATTGGAGATGATGGTGTGTTGAGGATGCAGGGCTGGATTTGCGTGCCCAATATGGATAGGCTTCGGGAGTTGATATTGGAGGAGGCCCATAGCTCGTAGTATTCCATTCATCCGGGTGCCACGAAGATGTATCAGGATCTTAGGCAGCACTATTGGTGGCGGAGGATGAAGAGAGATATTGTGGAGTATGTAGCCCGGTGTCTTAATTGTCAGCAGGTGAAATATGAGCATCAGAGACCGGATGGCTTGCACTAGCAGATGGTTATTCATGAGTGGAAGTGGGAGAGGATCACGATGGATTTTGTTACCGGACTCCCACGGACTTTGAAGAAATTTGATGCTATTTGGGTGATTGTAGACAGGCTAACCAAGTCCGCGCACTTCATTTCGGTTTGTACTACTTATTCTTCAGAGCGGCTAGCAGAGATTTATATTTGGGAGATTGTTCAGTTGCATGGTGTCCCAGTTTTCAGATCGAGGTACTCAGTTCACCTCTCAGTTTTGGCAGGCGGTTCAGTGAGAGTTAGGTACCCAGGTGCATATGAGCACAACCTTTCACCCCCAGATGGATGGACAGTCCGAGTGCACCATTCAAATATTAGAGGATATGTTATGTGCCCGTGTTATTGATTTGGAGGGTCATGGAATCAGTTTCTACCGCTTGCAGAGTTTGCCTACAACAACAACTATCAGTCCAACATTTATATGGCACTGTATGAGGCCTTATATGGGAGACTATGTAGATCTCCAGTTGGTTGGTTTGAGCCCGGGGAGGCTAGATTGTTGGGGCAGATTTGGTTCAGGATGCATTGGAGAAGTGAAGGTGATTCAGGAGAGACTCTGCACAGCGCAGTCGAGGTAGAAGAGCTATGCAGACAAGAAGTTCCAAAATGTATCCTATATGATTGGTGAGAAGGTCTTGCTGAAGGTTTCACCTATGAAGGGTGTTATGAGATTCGGAAAGAAAGGGAAATTGAGGCCGCCGTTCATTGGGCCTTTTGAGGTACTTAGGAGGATTGGGGAGGTGGCTTATGAGCTTGCCTTGCCACCCAGCTTGTTGGGCGTACATCCAGTTTTTCATGTTTTTATGCTCCAGAAGTACATTGGGGACCCGTCCCATGTTCTAGATTTCAGTACAGTTCAGCTGGAGGGTGACTTCACTTATGATGTAGAGCCAGCAGCCATTTTGGATCGTCAGGTTCGAAAGTTGAGGTCAAAGGATGTTGCTTTGGTGAAAGTGTAGTGGAGAGGTCGGCCCATGAAGGAAGCTACCTGGGAGACCGAGAGGGAGATGCGGAGCAGATATCCTCACCTATTTGAGGCTTCAGGTATGTTTCTTGACTCGCTCGAGGACGAGCATTTGTTTAAGTTGTGGAGGATGTGATGACCCGACCCGTTGTCACGTGAGTTACCACCCCGTTTCTCCTATTTTCTGCTTCTTTATGCTTCATTATCAATGTTGGGTGTGAATGAGTAGATTTGGATTGGTTCTAGTAGGAAATGAGACACTTAATCTCTTTAAGGAAGGTTTGTTTTGGAAAAGTCAACCGGATGTTGACTTATGTGTTAGAGGGCTCGGATATGAGTTCCGATGACTCGGTTAGCTTCGGGGAATGATTTGTGACTTAGGAGTGTGATCAGAAGTAATTTTGGAGGTCCGGTGTAGAATTAGGCTTGAATTGGCGAAGTTAGTATTTTGGCGAATTCCCGTTGATAGGTGAGATTTTGATCCGAGGGTCGGAACGGAATTTCGAGAGTTGCTGTAGCTTCGTTAGGTGATTTGGAATGTGTGTGCAAAATTTCAGGTCATTCGGAGGTGATTTGGTTAGGTTTTTGATCAAATGCATGTTTCGGAAGTTTTTGAAGAACTTAGGCTTGAATTCGATGAGAAGTGATGGTTTTAGTGTTGTTTGAGGTGTTTTTATGATTGGAACAAGTTTGAATGATATTATAGGAGGTGTTGATGCTTTTGGTTGACGTCCCGGGGGCCTCGGGGTGATTTCGGATGGTTAACGGGAAGTTTTGGTTTGAGAACTTAAGAAAATTACAGTTGCTTCTGGTATTTTCGCTTATGCGGAATTGGGACCGCAGAAGCGGTGCCGCAGAAGCGAGAGGAGAGTCGCAGAAGCGGTAGGGACCGCAGGTGCGGGTTAGTTACTGCGTCTGCGGAGTCGCAGATGCGACAGGAGGACCACAGATACGGAAGTTGAGCGGTTAAGGGGGATTCGCAGATGCGAGATTTTGTCCGCAGAAGCGGAAGTCACAAGAGCGCATATTCAACCGTAGAAGCGGTGCATTAACCGGAAAAGCAGGAGCCACAGATGCAGCCATGGAGCCGCAGATGCGGAAATCACTGAGCAGTGTTATTAAATTTTATCTTCGCAAAATTTTAAAGGGTTTCATATTTTTCACTTCGGACTTGGAGAATTTGGGCGAGTTGGAAGAGAGAAATCAAGGGATTTATTTGAGGTAAGGATTTCTGAGTCTAAAACACAACTCTAAGGTCTTATTACATGAATTTAGGCTGAAAAACTAAGGAATTAAGGAGTTAGAATGGAGGTTAGGGCTTGAACTTGAGAGAGTTAAGAATGAGGATTTAAGGGGTCATTTGGACTCCGATTTTGGTAATCTTGATATGTATAGACTCGTGGTGAGATAAGGGATCCGTTGATGTTAAATTTTTTTATTTTCGAGAAGTGCGCCCGGGGCTCGGGTTTTGCTAATTTTGAGATTTTCGCTATTTTTCGATTGTTTTAGATTGGGTATTGTTCCATTGGCATATTGTGACGTATTCATTGTGGTTTTGATCAAATTCGGCGCATGAGGAGATCGATTCGAGAGGCAAGGGCATAGCGAGCTAGGATATTGGCCGGCTTGAGGTGAGTAATAGTTGTAAATAATGTTCTGAGGGTTTGAAACCCCATATTTGCACATCGTAGTGCTATATTGAGGTGACTTGCACGCCGGGTAGCGAGCGTGGGGTAGAGCACCATTGGGGATTGTGACTTGGTCCGTCCCGGTAGATGAATATACTGTGTAATTCACTGAAATTCACTTATTATCATTATAATTGAGCTGATTGCTATATTTTGGGCTTCGTGCCAATTGATTGAATCCTTCAGGGATTGCTATTACTGGTTTTTTACCATTTTTAATATTGTTGAACTCAGTCTTAGTATTTAATACTGTTTTGCAAACTCACCCCCCTTTTCTCAAACTAGAAACTTAATTAATATTTTCAAATGAAGTTTGGGCTGAATATTTCTATATTATGGTGCTCGAGAGGCTTATGTAATTTTGGACTGAGTATGGGATCGAGCTGCACGCCGCAGTGGTATGATATTGATATTGATATGAGGCCGAGGGCCTAGTTGATGCCACGAGATGGTTTATTATTGCGCTTGGGCTGTAAGGTGCCCCTCCCGGAGTCTACACACCCCAGTGAGCGTCGTCGACGATAAATAAATGGAGCGGGCTGCACGCCGCAGCGGGTACTGGAGAGTACCGGTCTATGTGTTGCATTGCATATTTGATTGTCATTTACTTATTTATATGTTATGGTATTTCCATAATTATTTTCATTGATTTACTGATTTTAGACTACTGGATTCAAGTTGCTGTATTTATAGAATTACTTTGTGCCTATTTAAGATTTCTTATTCTCAGCCTTTATTTATGTTTATTACTCACTAGGTCTGAGTACTCACATTACTCCCCGCACCTTGTGTGCAGATCCAGGTACACCTGAGGCTGTGTGAGGATTTCTCTGCCTAGCAATTTATCCGGGAATATCAAAGTAGCTGCATTTGACGTCCGCAGTCCTGATCTTCCTTCTATCTTATTGCTTTATTTCTGCATTTCTAGATAACGATATGTAGTAGGTTGACACTTATGTATTAGAGGCTCAAACTTGTGACACCGGATTCTTCGAGCTGTGTAGTTGCTTTATTACTTGGGATTCCGCATGTTTTAACTTTATTTCAGATATTCAGTATTATGACTTAGTAATTTATCCATGTTAATTAATTCATAAACTGTATAAAAATGGTTAAGGTTATTGAATTGGTCGGGCTTTCCTAGCAGTGTGTTGGGCGCCATCATGACCGGGGTTGGGGTCGTGACAAAACCACTCTTGATGCCTTCCTCAATCCTTTCTCCTAGCTCGATAATGTCAGAAAATTTTTGGCCTTCGATCATCATCAGTCTCTTATAATATTGTGGGTCTTGGGACCGAATGAAGAATTTATTCATTTGCTCTTCTTTCAAAGCAGGCCTAAGCTTAGCAACTTCTGACCTCCATCGAGGAGCATAATCACGGATGTTTCTGTGGGTTTCTTCTTCAAATTTTGAATATAGGAAACATCTAGTGCATTCTCTGTGTTGAACCTGAATCTGTCCATAAAATCAGACGCCATGCTTACCCAGCTCGACCACTTCTTTGGATCTTGGCTAATATACCAAGATAAAGCATCTCCCTTCAAGCTCCTCATGAAAATCTTCACGCGGATTTTCTTGTCTTTTCCTACTCCAACCAATTTGTCACAATACGTTTTCAAATGGACCCTTGGATCTCCTGTACTATCAAACATTTCACACTTAGGAGGTTTGTACCCCTCGTGAAGCTCGACATCAGGCTGTATGCAAAGATCTTCGTAGTTTAGCCCCTCAATTCCCTTACTACCTTCAACGCTTTGAATTTTGCTAGTCAACTTTTTAAGTTCTTCGGCCAGTTTTCTGATGAGCAAGTCCTTATCATCGGACTCGGGTGTGCTTGAAATGGGCTAGGTGGAGTGCGACACAGTCTCCATGTAGATGGGGGTATTATGTTGGGTGTGGTAGTGGTCATTTGGGAGTTCTGGAGTTTTGGGATGAGCATTGGGGTGTTATTTGAGGTATGGAAGGTATTGCAGTGGTGGTGAAGAGTGGGATGGTTTTGCTGTTTTGGGATGTTTTGCGGAGGCATATGATTCTAAGTATTTGGGAAAGTAACCTCTGGAGTGGTGAAGAAAAATGATAGATTTGCCAGATTTCGGACTTGATCAAGTTCTTCCTGAAACTTCAACAACTTTTGTTCTAGTTGGGATGCATTTTCCTTGGGGACCAGAGTACCATGAGTGACCTCTACCCGTTCAGTTGAGTTGTTCGAATCTTCCATTTTTCCTTTATTTTTGTGTCTGACAGGACTGGGAGGAGGAGTAGGTAGAGGGCCCCTAGATCTTGTAAAATATGATGATGTTGCCAGAGTTCGCGAACTAACCTTTGGGGAGGGGAATAAATTAAAAAGTAAAAACAAAAGGTAACAATTCAGTGAGGATCATTGGAAAAATGTTGCAATATTTAAACACGTAGAGCTGAAATATAAAGCATGTCCTAATTTTGGGGGCCTCGTTGTGCCAGAGGTAGGCCTAGTGACAAGTTGATCTGGAGAACTTAGAATGCTAAATGACTCATTTCATTGATAAAAGGTAGACAAATCCCAAAACGACACTAAATAACAAGAAAATAAAAATCACTAATGGCCATTGGCCTTAGTACATTTTATAAAGCGGAAATGGAAATTCATATCTATTTGGTCCCAGAGGGACCTTCCCCAGACTCGGCATCATTGGCTCCATCGAATAGCTTCCCTAGCTCACACAGTCCTAGTAGCAAGTAAGCTTTGGCCAGATGTCCGCCTTCATTTCCTTCAGCAGTCCGGCAGTCTTCGACCCTTTTCAAAAACTTCTTTTCCAACTCTAGTATACCTCGCTCCAAATAGACCAATCGTTTGTTGGTGCTGACAGCCATTTCCTTCCACTCTTCAATTGGTTTTTGATTGGCTTCTGGTATCTCACGGTGCTCGTTTTCGCATTCTCGGATTTTCTTTCGCAGATGGATGCACTTGACCTATACTTCGGCCTTTTCATCTATGATCCTATTACCTCGAACAAACCCAGGTTGGTCCAGACTGCTATGATTATCCTCCAACCAGTCTGAATAATAGGGAGCATAACCTGTATGGTATCTGTCTGGTTCGATGTTGTCCTTTCCCAAGATAATCTTGCAGTGCTACATATGCTAAGCCTGGCACCTGTAAGGACTATCGTCATCCTGGAAGTCAGCCCGGAAGTGACTCATCTTGTCGACCCTGGGTATAACCTGCTTCCTACCCGCTCGTCTCATAACCAGAAGAGGTACGTAAGGGTACATTCCTCTTAAGCCAATTAGTATCAGGAAAAGTGCATCCCTGGACCGGATGATGAACTTCTCGGTTGGGAACCACTCGAACATCCATTGTATCTAGTCCTCGGCCAGATTTTTGAAGAGTTCAACCAATTCTCTAGCATTCTCCGACTGGGCAAACATGTTGGGCATGTAATTCATTCACTTTGGGTGATGAAAAGCGATATGATCATCCCAGTCCCTTCGATGGATTTCCTGTCGGTACTCACCCTTTTGGAGATATTCTACGAGCCAAAGTTGAAGTAGCAGATTACAACCCTCAAATTTTTTGGCTCCCTGTTGACACATTTCTAAGGCTCGGTATATCTCTAAAATGATCATTGGTATGAGACTAAATGGTTGTCCGTTAATTCCCTCCATTAGAGTTGTGACCATAGCTAGCCTGGTATGGATTCTTGCTTTCTTCATTGGAAACACTATCATCCCCAAGAAACAGAACATGAAGACAAAGACTCATCGGTGAATATGCCCCAATAATGTAAGGGCAAACTCATCAGGATAAGTATGGTAAGATTTTTTGTGACCACACCTCTCGTACAAATAGTCAAAGGGAATGTACGACTCTTTCAAACATTTCAAGTCTGGATTCTTCTTTAGAATCATCATTTTGAGAAAACCTTTACTCTTGTGGTTTTCTGGCATTACCAAACTCGGAGTTTCCCATGGCATACCGGCCAATCCTCCTATTTCTTCTAGCAAGGGTGTCATCTCAATGTCCCCGAAGCGGAACACAGACCTATCACAATCCCAGAACACAGTAGCAGCTTCTATGACCTTGTTGTTGGGTTGAATTTCCAAGAGAGAGGGTAGGTTCCCCAAATATTTCCAGATGAGAGTCTGATCACTAGAGTGCAAATCCTTCTACCAGCTTAGCAGTTTGGGGTGGATGTTGGTGACCATACTGAATCTGGGGACTTCGTGCCTTATGTTTCTGCAAGAAAAAGGGTTATGCCCTTACCCCCACCAGACTCGACTATTTAACATCAATGATTGGCATAAAAGTATTTAATTCTCCAAATAAATGCACAGAATGTGATAATGTCCGTTTGGGTTTCAGGGAAACCCATGGACTTTGGACATGGCTATCTTAAAGAGCCATTATGTAGACAACATAACTGACTCGACTAGGTTTGCCCATGATGTATGCACAGTTTAAATAGAGTAAGGTTTCTATGGGGTTTTAGATTGGTACCCTTGAGCGGACAACTCAAAGAGGAAAGACACGGAACTGTCGACTACACCGTTGACCGACTGGTTTTATCGCAAATACACCTTTTCCGAATTTAGGGGGTGATAATATTGGAAGAGCGCAACCACTCATTATAAGCGTTGCTATATGATTTGTTTGGCACGAGTAGAAAACATGCAGTTTAAAACAAGTTGTCACGTATTTGCACGTTCATAAAGTGATAATTACAATAATTTAAAACAGTAATAAAGGAATACAGTAAAGGAAAGCAGTAAAAGAAATAAGGGAAAGAAACAAAAGACAAGTCAGTTTTGTAGTAGAAGAAGGAATTAAATACTTAAAGGTATTAAGCAAATAAAGACATATAAAGAGGCATAAAGTCACAACAATAGCCTGAAATAGTAAAAGCCTAAAAAAAATCCGCAGCAGAGTCGCCATGCTATCGCGCCCCTTTTTCTCGCAAAATCGGGTTTATAACATTTTGGAAGACAACTCGTTCCCTTTTGGGAATAGGGTTTTGAATTGAAGAGTTGCCACCTAATGATTTAAGCGCATTAGGACACTAAGAAGGGTTTGATTCAAGTAACCAGAGATTGGGTAAGGGCTTGAAATTATCCCAAGGGGAAGGTGTTAGGCACTCCTTAGGATCCACTAGCGTCGTTCCCGGCCAAACTATTTGTGACTTAAGTACAAATAACACATAGGAAAATAAAACTTCAAGTAAGAGGGAATTTTCACATGATGGTTACAAATAAGCAAAGTTAGAAAGAACGAAAGGGATACTGATTTTTCCTTAGAAAAATAGTTTAAAATTTGAAAAAACGAAGCAAAGAATCAAAGAAACAAAGGGAAGGGGGTCCTAGGTTTATAAATAATATGGATCAGCCCATAAAATATCCGGTGTTCACTCCTCAGTGAGGGGCTACACATGATGTTATCGCATAGTCATCATATCCATATCTACCCTTTCCCACCTCTTTAAGGTGTTAAAGCGCGGAATGATCTCATTTTACTTATTGCATGCTATTACCTGCTCCAATCCTATCAGTCTCGGAGGTAGTTAGGACTACTAATCCTAAAGGGAAGGGATATTGGTCTTGTTTATAGTTTCACAGGCAAAAACTCTAAGGCGACATACAAAAAATAATATATAGCAAGTTGGGGAAAAACAAATAAACAAGTGACGGGCTCAGATAGACCTCCTTTAAACCAAAGAAAGCACATAATTTAGCATGACTTACACATACTGTTTAAGGTCTGATTAAAACTTAAAGGTTGAGGCATACTGATTTATTACATAGTTCAGATAAGAAGCCCGAATCAAGCCTGTCTGCTAGTTGTAGCTAATAAAATCTGATTCAGTTTATAATTTTAGCCCTAAGGCTTGCCTAGGTGTTGGACGAGGGTCCTATAGGCATGATGTCTATTGATTTCAAAAACGATGAAATAAACTGAATACATACTGATTTAACAAAGTCGTTAGTTATTAAAGAAAGCAAGTTTTAGCAAGAGATCATAAGTTCTACAACTTATTATTGGTTTTAGACTTATAAGCGGGTGAGGCGATTCAGACTTGATTAATAACTCCTATGGACATGCTTTCTATGCGTGTTGATTTTAAACCCCTTTTAACAGACATGGTAAAATGCAAAAAACCTATAAGCATGATATCTAGGTACTGAATTTCATTTTTAAGCCTATGAACATGATATCTAATTGCAGTTGATTGATTAAGACCTATAAACATGATCGCCTGATGAATAATATATATGCAGGATTCAGAAAGACCTATAGGCATATTTTCTATGTGCATATGCAAGATTCAGATTTCCAGGTAATTATAGACATGGTATCTATATGAGAGAATGCAAAATTCCTACAGACATGGTATCTATATGAGAAATGCAGAAATGACCTGTAGGCAGGATATCTATATGAGTGTGCAGAAATTCAAAAATAACCTATAGGCAGGATATCTATATGAGAGTGCATAAATTCAGAAATAATCTATAGGCAAGTTATCTATATAAGAGTGCATAAATTTAAAAATAACCTATAGGCAGGATATCTATATGAGAGTGGCAAAAATTCAGAAAATACACCTATACGCAAGTTACCTACCCTTTGCATACATAGTTATCCCTCCCCTTTTCACTAGCTATCCATAAGAGTTTAGTACAAAATTATTACAGCCCAGAATGAAAATAAAAAAAGAAAATACATCAGAAACTAAAAAGTACAACTAAGGAGAGCCTGATTCAGACTTCCTATTTGAAATATGAAGTAAACCAACTCCAATGAGATCATGATCCAAAGCCTTTCTCCCATTTGTATGTGTCAGAGTTCCCTAAGAGCCTCATATGGACTCTAAGAAGTTCTCACACCCAAATGTATCACCAGATTAGGACATAGTGCAATGTGGAAGGGCCAGCCCTCAAGTTTCCAAGTTCAGAGGGAACTCAAGGTCCCAAGGCAAGGCTCACAAGAGCGGGGCAGGACTTAGGGACTAAGAGAGAGTGCAAGTGCAAAAACAGAGCTCTGAGAGGGGAAAGGGAAAGGGAAACAGCTCAAACCAGTACACATAGGGGTATAGGGGAGGTGGCAAAGAAGCAAAGACAGGCTGGTGGGCATACCCAGCAATAGGAAATGCTGGCACACCCATAAGCCTGTTAGAACATACTCTTTAGAGATTAGGATTCCTAAGGATCAAATTTAATCCATGGACAACATCTTACATACTGCCATGTCTTAAACCATATGCTCAAACACACAAGGGGGTATGGAACAGTGATTCATAGCATAAACAAACAGAAAGAAAGTAGCATGCTTAAATGAAATATTGAGCTCTACAGAAACAAGAAATAGACATGGATACACAAACTATAAATAAACACATTGTTGTGATGCTGAAGCTTAAATCAAGACATACCAGTTTCAAAGAAACAAGCAGGGAAAAATAGCAAGTTCTGTAAACAGGCCACAGTGCAGTCAAGAAGAGAGAATAATTATTATGTACAAGTGTAAGTCAGGAAGACTGTGTGTGTTGTTTGTGTGAAAGACTTAGGGTATTTATAGTTGAAAGTAGGTGGTGAAATAAGGTAAAAATCACAGTAGTATGTTAATTTAAGCACTCAGAATCAAACAATTAGAGAATCAAGGAAGTACCTTAGTTAAGGGAATCAAAAATCAAACGAAAAGATTCAGCACCATATAAGGCAGGAAGAAAAATTAGTGCATGATTAAATAAGGAAGGAGTCAAGGTTCAGTATACATACAGTCGTCAATTAGGACCAAATTCAGGAAAATTCCAATTAAGGAAAGGCTCACTAGAACAAGGTACCATAGCAAATAAGGTAACAAAATCAGTTAATTTAAACAGGCGAGTAGAATTCTAGGGCTTTGAAAGAAAGTATTTTAATTACCAACAATCAAGGAAAATCAGAATCAATCATGTGAAGTCATGATTCTGTATTCTCAACATATGAATAGAGGCGAATGAACAAGAGTAGCAAACAAAGTCAGCCATATAGACAGAAGGGAACAAGAGATGAGTAAACACAATCATTCAGAGATGGTCTAAATAGGCTAAGATTCAGCAGGACATATTCGAAGCATGGTGACCACGAGGTATTAACAAGAATCAGGTAAATAGGCTAGCACACAGAACCAAAGCAAAATAAGTCAGGATAACACACATAATCAAAGCAAAGAAATATGCTAACACATAGATACAAGGCAAAGAAAATTGGGCTAATACACATAATCATAGCGAAGAAATATGCTAACACATAGAACCAGAGTAAAGAAAAATCTTTAGAAATTAGTGTTTTTAGCAGAGTCAGCCTAAAAAAAGCAGTAGGAGCATAAAATCGGTTAGAATAAACAAGGAAAAGGTTTAATAACCCTTTCAAAAGAAGCTCCAAGAAACCCTAGTGTTTCAAAGAAAGTGAAAATGGTTCAAAGTATCTTTCAGAAGAAGCTCAAGAATAAGCAGAACTAGAAGAAAACATGCTTATAGCATGAAAATAACACCATTTTGAGAGATTCAGGAGAGAGTTAGGGTTTCAAAAGGAAACCTAATAGAAGTTGAAAGAACCTGTTGAAACTTTACCGATCGTGACATATAGGGTGTGATTTTGCCCAAAATAACACCGGAGAACCCATAAGTAACAGAACCAGAAACCCCAGGTCCAAATTAACACGGTCCACGATCCTTGAAGGCCCTAGAGATGTTGAGCAAGGCGATGAGAGGTCCATCGGAGACTTGGGGTTGAAAGGTGGTGGTCGGAGATGGTCGGAGATGGCCGGAGAAGGAGGTGATTTGATAGAGTTTAGGGTTAGGTCTTGAGAGAGGAGAGAAGAGGAGAGCATCTGAAGGCAGCGTCTTTGGTAAAATGGTTTAGGGTTGGGGTCATTTTGAAATTAAAAAGGAAAGGAGTTCTTTGGACCGTTGATTTGGGAAATCAACGGTCAGGATTAAAATAGGTAGGTGGGTTCCGGGTTTGGGTAAGGGTCAATGGGGTATGGGATGGGTTTTTTAATTGTAAAATTGGGCTGGAATTGGTCTGATTTTGGCCACAATCGAAAGTCAATTATGGCTATAACTTAAATAGCCAATTTTTCTCTATTTAATTTATAAAAATATTAAATTAATTTTTGGAAATATATTAAAGCTAATAAATTAATTAATAATATATAAATATTAAATTAAAAATACTGGACTTAATTTTGTAAGTATAAAATAAAATTAAATCTTAAAATAGGCTAATATTGAAATTATATGCAATTTAGCTTTTAAAATGCTAAATAGATTTGTAAAAAAAATGTGCAAAAATCGTACTAGATATATATTATAAAATATAAAATTACAATAAGTAAATTACCAAAGAATAATAATTTTGAAAATAATCATTGAGTTTTTATAGATGAAAAATAGAAATAAATCATTTTAAAAACCTTAAAATTATGGGGAAAATAAAAAAAAAATGCTTGGATATACTTATATATGCGTATATATTCTATTTTAAAGATATTTTACATATAAAAAATATACAGGAAAAAATTGGGTATCAACATACTAAATATGAGCCCTCCTCATATGCCTCATCGTCCTTCCATGTCAGCTTCACAGTCATCTGACTTTTTCAAAGTCCCTTCCTCGTCTAGCTCGCTTCAGTATTACTCCATGCCTTCATAGTGGCTCGGCTTCGACCACCATTAATTTTATACACACGCCTCATTATCCAGCTTCTTCCCTACATGATTCTTCTAGTTAGTTCGGTGGTAATTTCATTATAAAATATTCTTAGTTTATACACACACACTTACACACACACATACACACACACACACACACATATATATATATATACACACACACACACTTCTTAATTATCAGGAAAAGGAACGTGGGGGAGATGTAACTTATGCTGAAGTCTTTGAGGAGACCCACAAGAAGAAAAAGAAGGACGACAGAAGAGAAGGATAGGTCGAACCACGTGCTTCAGAGACATTTGTATGATCCCAACTCCAATATTATATTATTTTCCCCCTTAGTTTATTTTATTTATATAACATGTATTAATTTTATTTCAGGACAAGTATCATATTGATCTTGATGCATGGCGACAAACTCAGCCTAAAGGAACTCAGCCAACCCCGAAGTATATGATTGCAATTTGGACACAGGCAGTTGGTGGCGTGAATAAAGGTATAAATATTATGTAATTATCTATTTTGGTATTAGTTTGAAAGTTGCGTGTTTGTTTTCTTACTTCTTTTATTTTTTTTCTTTATTTCTCGTAAAAATAAATAAAGGTCGAGTCTACGGGATTGGAGTACAACCATCCTCCAGTAGCATTTTTCACTGGGCATCAGTTTTCCAAGAAGACATGGAAGCTATGCGCCAAAAGTGAATCAACTATCGCAAGAATTTCAAGCCACTCAGGCTTTGATCTAAAAATTGTTAAAAAAGAAAAGCAAGAAAGGCAGTCAAGCTGCAATGGAGTTTGAGTCTAAGGAGGAGACTGAGTCTGACTAGGATTAGCTATTTGAATGTTTTAGAGTTGAAATTAGAGACATGTTTCATTTATGTTGTTTGATTTATTGGTTGAATTGTTATAAAGTATTACTGTTTGTTTTATTGTAAATATTCGATTTGAATTGTTATACTAGGTGTTTGGTTGGCTATTTTGTTTGGCAGGTAATGTAATTAAAGATACAGATTTCCCAAATTTGCATTAATCTAGATTTGCGACTGATTCGGTCGCAAACTGTAAATTTTTAAAAAAATTTAATTAAGATTTGCGCAAGTTGAGAATTTTTGAAAATTTTTAATTAAGATTTGTGACTGATTTGGTCGCAAATTGAGAATTTCTGAAATTTTTAAAAAAATCAATACTCAATATGTACATTTAATCAGTATTTTTCATTTTGCGACTAAATCAATTTTCGACTGATTCTGTAGCAAATATTTTGCGACCACCGTGTTTTCCGACTTTCAGTCAGAAATTCGTGGTTGTTTTATAATAGTGGTAATACATGAATTGAAAGCTAAGGCTATAAATAATGGACACTTTTATTTTTTTATTAGTTCAAGCAAAGTTGGAGGAAAGCTAAGTCTATAAATACAACATATATTAGGAGAAACTTTAGAATATATATAAAATATGGAGGCTGCGCTATGCCTTTGGCATTGTGGATTTTCTATTGGTGAACAGAAACTTCTCTCGTAGCTCCGCCGCATCAATGCTATTGAAATGTGTTTCTGGGATCCAGTTTCCAGTCTTGGGATCTCTCATCCAAAATATCTCCTTCCCTACGCTTTTCTCAATATTGTTTGAAGAAGAAGACGACGACGACTCAGCCACCTTCTCCGCTGCTACTCTGTATCCTCTCCTACACCCACAAAAAATAGCTAATTACTACACTGTTCCATTCATGTTTGAGTTTCCACATATATTTTTAAAAATAAATTTTTGAAATTTGTGATTTTAATTAAGTCATGACATTAGCTATAAAGCGAGATTCTTAAAGTTAAATATAAATACAATGTTATTCTTTCTAAACACACTTAAAAGTAAGCAATGTCACATAGACGGGAAAAGAGGGAGTAATAGTTTTCATTAAAAAAAAAAAAGGCAGTACAGTGCACAAGGCTCCAAGGACTGCCTCAAAGATAACTTTATTGTTGCTCCAAGTAGGGGTGGGCATCGGTCGGTTCGGTTCGGTTATGAATATTATCGGTTTAGCATATCGATTTGTTTCTCAAAAGTTAAGAATATACTTTGTAAGCTAGAAAACAATCAAAAAATATGAAAGGGTAAATTGTAATCAAATATAATAGACCCAGAGATGTAAGAATGATGTTATTGTTATGAACTCAAGAGAAATATTCGTTGGAGATAGAAATAGAGAGAGTAGGAGAAAATGAGAGAGTTGTCTTATTCAAGAATAATACTGATACTCTATTACAATGGGAAGATCCCTTTTATATAGGGAAAGGCCTTCCTTGGACGTCCTCCTAGCGAGGAGGCCGAGTTCTGACTGACGTTGCCTTCGTCTTTGTGTCCGAGCCGTACTCTTCGGCGTAGAGACGTATACTTACTGGGACGTATACTTACTGGGCGTACCCTTCGACGTAGAGACGTATAGGGCCAAATTTGACCCCATACACGGTTATCAGTTTACAAATTTGATAAACTGATAACCGAACCAATAAGATATCTGTTATCGGGCATCGGTTAATCGGTTATCGATCATTATCGGTTTACCAGATAAGATAACTCGATGTAGAGTTAAGCAAAAAAGAGAAGACAATTCACTGGAGTTAAGCAAAAAAGAGAAGAATTAACATATAATATACTAAAGACTTACACTAGGAGTAACTAGTAAGGTCTATGATGAATGAAAATGAAGCAACTGAAGAGTTCGGTTGAGAACGAATAAGAGAGAATGAGCTGAAGCCCTATCATTTGTATATACTTAAGGATAAAGTCATAATTTTATTAATTCTTATTGGGTTATCGGTTAACCCATTAACAAAATTTGACAAGCCGAGGCCCGAACCGATAACCCAATAATGAAAAAAATTCTAAAACCATTAACCCACTCGGTTTTACATGATATATGACCCTAGCCCCAAGGCTCTCATTCCAACGGTAAGAATAAACTTCTTGTGAGATTTGACGTTAAAAAAAACAAAGAAAAAAACGGCGTGGTAGGGAAGGTAGTTTGATCTCTAACCTGAGATCAAGAAGGAGATTAAATCTGCTGAAGGGAACCCTAGGCATGATGAAGAATTTGATGGATGTGTATGTTTGTATGTTTAACCCAATATGTTTTTTTAAGTTGAGTTAAGGATTTGAGGGTTAAATGGAAGCTGTATATATAGGCAAGGCAGGGGACATGAGTCAAGAAGAATTATTAGTATAGTAGGACTTGGAAACTCTGAGATTCGAGAGAGATATGACTTTGAAACGCAAACTATAAGATTCTGATGAGGAAATTGGAGAATATCTAATAGTTGATGGTTACGTAAATTAGGAATTAATTAATTATAACTTCGTCCTAGAAAGAATGAAGATTTTTGAGTAAATCGAATATATGTGATGTGATGGTATAGAATCTTGAACATGATTATTTATTTTTGAAACAAAAATTAAATAAGTCAATTACTCAAATGGTCACTGAACTATCCCAAATTATCTCTTAAAGTCACTTTTCTTTCGTTTGTAACAACAAAGTCACTGAACTATTATAAAATATGCTATGTTAAGTCGTGCATGGGATATATAATGTACTCCCTCCGGTCCAAAATAAGTAATTTTTTGGCATTTTTCTTATGGTCCAAAATAAGTGATTTTTCCAGATTTCAAGAATGAATTAATTATTTTTTTCCTGCATTGTCCTTGGAGTAAATAATGCTGGAATATGTGTTAGGAGTGTTTATGTGAGATAGTAAAGGCTAATATGGTCAATTCCATTGCTAATTAATGCTAAAAGGTGGATTTATTAATTTGTGTGAAAACAACCAAAAAATCACTTATTTTGGACCGGAGGGAGTATATTATAAAACTACCTTTATTCAAATAATTATTTTTATATTACGTGCATGGAATAATATTATACAACCTTTATTTTTTTTTTATTTTGAATGATGTAAATAAATTTTTGAATTTTTGTTGTTAATACTAAAATTATATTATTACTAACAAATTATTCTAATTAACTTTTTTTTACTATGCTCATTATTTTTTTATTCCAGCATTATATATGCTTAAATACATTTTATTTTTTTAATTTATAAAAAATATTTATTTATTCTATAGTTAAGTCTATAATGTAAATTAAAAAGGGAAAAATTATAATATTAAAAAGTTTAAAAAAAATAAAAAGAAAATAAATATTTATAATTTAGAAGGTAAAATAGGTATTTGGCAATGTAAAAATTTAAAAAATCTAGTTGAGTGACCTTCTTAGTAAAATATGCATAGTTCAGTGACTTTATTGTTACAAATAAAAGAAAAGTGACTTTAGGAGATAATTTGAGATAGTTAAGTGAACATTTGAGTAATGGAAGCTAAAATTAATCTAGTAATTGTGCTTTCTTATAAAATGGAATAAACAGAGTAATTAATTTTTATATACACATATATTTCATTGAGGAAAACCTTGAGAATTGTTTCCATAAATGTATGGGGCATTCCACTTATAATATGAGTGGCTTTTTATTGCGATAAGAATATTGCTCTTATTCGATATAAAGAGCATCAATTGATGCTCCTATATATGATCCTTTCCTTAATTCTTATAGTTTTAGCATGCTACGTCCACCTTTTTTTGTGCAAGAAGAAATTCAAAAGGACAAACAGGACTCTTGTAATACTTTAAGAAAATTCTCTATAATGTTTGTAATTTCCTAGTATTTATGGGTAATAGTAAAGCTTTAAAATCTATGTCTGACTCTTGTACTTTATTTTGTTAAGTAATATAAATATCGTGATTTTTATGTTCAAAAAAAGATGATCGTCCCACCCTCCCCTCCCCCCCCAACCCAAAATACCAACCCCCACCTTCTACATTCTGTTGATCTGATCTCCAAAAATTCCAACTTGGGATTTATACCAATTTTGGGATTGAAGACTTTGTTTTGGGCATCATACTTTGTTTTATTCTTGTCGGAGATAGTCACATGAAAATTGAAAATTATAGTACTGACACTAATTCCTATTTCCTCCTTTTTTTTTTTTTTTT